>PVKE010039820.1:0-14840 GCA_004027555.1 Craseonycteris thonglongyai
TAGAGAACCGAACTGTGGGAACTCCCCAGTTCAGCACGTGGGTCCTGCCTGGGCCGGAGCCGGGATTCGATCCTCGGTCCTCATGGCCTCAAAGCGAGTGCTCAACCCGCTGAGCCGTCCCGGCTTTCCCCTAATATGAAGTCTTTTGTGACATCTGAAATATTACCCACTTGTTAGTTATTCTTTTCCATTATAATGAACCTGTTTCGCTTGACTTTTTTCAAAATACATTGAGTTTTTCTTTTGTTTTGTTTTTGTTTTTTTTATTTGTTTTACTCTAAAAAGCAGAGCCATTGTATAAGGGAACAGTACAGTCTTCCTTAAAAAATAGTGAGGGAAAAGAAGTTCCTGCATGGACTGACTAATCATCTATAGGGAATATGGAACAATATATTTCTTCATAGAGTTGAACTAAATGACCTCTTACTTTTCTTCAAACTGTAGGGTTCTCTGATTGCCTAATTTTGTAAATTTTTAGTCATTTAGAAAGATTCTTTTGCTGTTCCTTGGTTTAGAAATTATAATAGGACCTTTAGAATTAACTCTTGATTACTTCTAATTTTTCTGATAATCAAAGAATTTCACTTTGTACCTGGACTAATTTTACTTTAGCAGAGTGGACTCCATGTTACGGTTAGGGAGTTGCATATTATTTCAATAATTGATGCATTATATGTGAAAGTTAATCATAAGAAATGACCATTCATTGGTGTATGTCTTCACTTAAAGCCAAATTAACAAGACCGTAAATATTTACAGGACTGCAATATAATGGTTTCACTTTTTTGGAGAAGAAATACAAAAATAGTGGGCAGAACACTGAATTGGGATTCAACTTTATATTGACAGTCTCTGATTTAAAGCGAAGTTGATCTCTTTCTCTCCATTGTTGAATTGAAAAGTTTAAAAGAAAAGGGCAAATGCAAAGAGCCATGCAAGAATTTCAGATCAGAAGGTATATTTAGTCATGAGTTTAATGTCCCAAATACCATGAAGGCGTCCTCAAACTTTTTAAACAAGGGGCCAGTTCACTGTCCCTGAGCATGTCCACACATGTGCACTGTGGGCCCAGGACAAGGCGGCTGCTAAGCAGGGCAGGCAGCGTTGGCAAAAACACCCAGCGGGCCGTAGTTTGTGGACCCCTGATAGAGCTTCAGTGTCTTAGATGTATTGGTGTGTCTGTGTATTCTTTTTCTTCCAGCTCTAAAATTCTTTAATTAGTTACTAAAATATGCTAAGTGCATGTAGAAAAAAAGTAAATTACCATTCATGTCATGGCATTTAAAAAGATTCAGGTGAATGGGTGTGGATGGTTCGGGATGTCCATCAGTAGTTGATGCTGTACTGGCAAACTTGCTTGCAGCTTTCTTGAAAAATGACCAAATATCAACTTGCGTTGAGCCCCTGCACCTGTCATGAAAAATCAGGTTTTGCACTATGTACAGCTGCATAACATGCTAAGATTTTATTTTAATTTTCAAAGTATATTTCTTTAATTTTGTTGTTGTTGTTGGTTCCTTGGGTTTCGGTTAATGGAGAGTCTACTGTATATAATAAAATTCCCTGAACCAAAAACCCTGTGTAATATGAGCAGCCACTGGACAAGTTGCAACAATCTAGTGCCTAAAAGACATGACTTTCAGATTATGAATTTTGGAACTAGCACCGTTGCTGTTTCCTGGGATTAGTCCGTTGTTCAGAAAACAGATACAGTAAGTCCTCACTTAGTAGCAGATAAGTTCTTGGAACTACTGTGAAAAAATTTACAATGAAACCATTTTTATCATAGGCTAATTGATATGACCAAGAGTTAAGTTCCTTTGGCATCTAGATCAGTGTTCTAATAAAAGGAACTTGAATGAAACAGTATTGTTAAAGGACCTGCTGTACTTTGGCAGGTGATTCCTGATCTGTATCAAATTTTAACCAATAGCAGTCTGCTTCTTGAATATTCTGTTTGCTAATTAATAAGTTGTATTATACAAGTTCTAAAAAGTGACTCTGCCAGACTTACCTCTAATTCACATTGTAAAATCTGGTGTTTAAGGCCAGTATTTAGAAAGCATGGGCAAAAGAAGCCATTTATATAAATACAAATAAAACTGATTATACATATCTACCAAATAAAGATGACATTCACAGAAAAGACCTTATAGATGTTTCTAGAAAAGTCTTAATATGTCAGGTTTCTAGTCAGTCACCCTAATTCCCAACTACTGTCAAGTTAGTCATTGATTTCTGCCCACCCTTAAAGCAGACACATTTTCATTCTGATTTTCTGTACATACCCTGTGACCGAACTCTCAGGAAGAAAAAATGTGACCAAAAAATTGGTCACATTTGCTAAGTGTTATTACCTGTGTCTGCTAGCATAGGCAAGTATGCTAAGTAGTTTTAAAATGCTCCCTCAAAACAAGCCTGACTGTCTCCGATTAAGTGTATTTCCTTCTATGTCCTCAATTGGAGATGGGGAACAGGTGGTCACCATGTGACATACTTGGATTTTATAAGCAACTAAAAGAATTTATAGGACTTATTTCTTTCATTTCAGATTTTCCTCCTGGTTGCTTGATGTTCATGAGAATGCCAGGAGCACTTGGAGAGAGGAGGGATCATTTTATGAGAAGTGACAGAATCCTTATTCTACCAGTGCTGCACTTTAGAGAAACATTTAGGAAGGGATGGGAGATGGAGAGAGACAGAGAGACAGAGAGAGAGAGACAGAGAGAGAGAGAGAGAGTTAGAGAGAGTTTAGAGCTTTGAGCCTTAGAGTTTTAAATTTTGCCTTTGTTATTATAAATTGATTTTATTCAGATGTTCCTAGTCTGTGGTTAAAGTTGGAGTTGGTGATATGGAGAGATTATTTGGACTATAGGAAAGAACAAATAGATAACCCTTCTTTTTAGTATTTCAATTAAAATGAACTTTCTAATTAACTTTAGAGTATTGCTGATAATATGCAAAATAGATTTAAATTGGGCCAAACTTTCCTTTTAGTTACTTAAAATGACCAAAAGGCCATAAGTAAGAATTAAAGTTAGGAAAAGCTTAGAAATTACACATAATTAAACCATGGTACAGACTGTTACTGTATTTTAATTAACTGAAAGAAAATACCTCCTTTAGTATAAAATTTAACCTCCTTTGAAAAATTAGTGTCTTTGAAAATTTAGTTAAATCTAGGAAAATCACAATACTTACACATTTATTTTGATTGGTGTTCGTAGTTGAAGGAAAGCATAATATACCTTATTAATTAATTTTAAACTTTGTGTGAGCACAGAACTAAGCTTTTATTAATTACTTTTGCTAATTTCAGTTGACAAATTTCCTAGTAATGAATAACCAATCCCATTTTTTAAACAGTGTACACACTTGATGGAAACATTTATTTTAGCATCTCTCCATTGTTGATTTTCATGACATGGTTGTATTAAATCTCAAGACTGAATTTACATTGTCGTAAAACATTTGTTAACTGTTTCTTGAGAAATAGTGAATTACTCAATGCCTATGAGTTAAGCCCACATGGTACTAACCAAAGTCCAATTTGTTTTTCTCCTGTATTCTTTGGTAATATAAGAAAGAATCAAGCACTGCTTGAGTGACAAATTTGAATTTGAGAATGATTGTATCCTGGTGAAAATAGAGGAAGTTTTCTGCCATCCACACTGCTACTCTTACATAGTGAAGACATGTCTGATTATATTCTGCCAAATAGTTTTTCAGAGTATTTCAGTTTAATAGAGTTAAGTGTAACCAACCCTCACATACTTGCCACAATTATAAACATAGTCTAGACTTTCGTGAGGTGTGGAATTGGTAACATTGGTCACTTCACAAGAGGCAGCACGGTGACGCTAGACAACACAAATTACATTTCACGACTGTTCTCACCATGTTTAAACAACAGAGGGCCTTATTGACTGTAAAGCAACAGGGACGTGTAGCTACAGGTATTTAAGCTGAGGGTATACCCCACACTGAATGCTGAAATTACATGGAAAAATAAATAAATCAAGCCTATTTTAATGAATGAAAGTTAAGATTTGTTCCTAAATTTGTGGCATAAGCCATGTGACTTGAAGAGTAGCCAAGCGGCAATGCATCAGTAGCACCCAGCCTCCACATTTAACTGCCAAGTTGACAGTTTTCAGTGCCAGCAACCTTGGGCACACTGTCTGTCCTTCCTTGAGCTCTTCCTTGTTCTCACTGGTTAATATGAAACTTGGGGCATGGGATTTTGTCAGGGGAGTCTAAAACCCCAAACTAAATCAGGCAAAGGAGCAAGCTAAGACAGTGGTAGCTGAAAGTGTGAGAGCAGGTCTTACTTATGATCCCCACGTCCTGTTACCACCAGTGGTTTAGCTTGTATCGGGGCTAGTTTGTCCTCTTGTAGGGCTACACCCCAGTGCTCATTGGCCTGCGGTATTTCTCATGCTGGATGCACCTTGGAAAAGCTTATGTGAGAGCAAAGCCAGAGAAATAACATTGTTTTGTGTTTTAAGTATTAAGCTACTTCTTTGTACTCTCCTTGCTTACAGAATGTTTAATCTGAAGTCATTGAATTCAACTCTTATATGACTCAGATAAGGGGACCAAGCCCTAGAGTGGTTAAGTGTCCCAGGTAATAAAACTAGTGATAAAACCCAGAGGGATAGACTTGACTGTGTGACAGTGTTTACCGAATGGGCTAATTATAGTCCATTCACGCAGCAGTTTATACACTGAGCTTTTTTTTATGTGGGTAATACTATGTTAGCTTATAGTCTAGTTCAGGATTTCTCAGCGGGCACACTGTTAACATATGGGGTTGAATCACTTAATCAAAATCAATTTCTCTCTCTAACTCTCAGTCTTTATCCTGGGTAACCCTTCAATCTGTAACCTATGTTTTTTCCTGGAATGATTCTTATAAAAGTGCAACTCTTTTTTCTTTTTCTTTTCTTTTTTTAAAGGTTATCCCATGGTCAAAAGTTAAGGTAGGAAGGGCAGAGGATATGAGCCAAGAAGGCATTTTATAGTTCAGGTTCAACCATGTTTCTTCCCCTTGTAGGAGGGGAGGTTGAAGTTACCCTTAATAAGCCCATTGACCAAAACAGATTATATGAACACATCTAGCTGCTAGGAAATTAGAAAATGTACTCTTAATTCTTGATAGCTGTGTGTCCTATTACAATTTAGGGGTTCTATTACTGTGGAAAAAGGATTGAGTTCTGTTAAAAGGGGCTTTTGATAAAAAGCAGTAGAAATAAAGAATTACGTACGTCATTTGATACTCAGACCTAGGGGAAGGCTATTCTTAGCTTTAGCTCATCTGGCAAATTCTGTGACATTGACCAAGGCACGTCTACCCCCACCTCCCTTTTTGCTGGGGGAGGGGTGTCTTTTTTACTTTAAATGTTAAAACTAAGTATTTGTGCTCTTGAGGCTGATTAGGACAGGGGTCTTGTGTTTTAGTCTGAATTCTACCCTTTTGCTTATTGAATAGTTAATTTCCATGAACTTCATTTTCCACTGTATAATATGGAAGTCATAAGACATTTCTTTTTATCTATAAGTATAATCTTTGTGAAAGTCCTGTGGTAGTTAAATTGTATGCTGTCCGGAAAAAAATTCAGCCATAAATGCCTCTATTCTTCATATTACATGGATACGTTATGGACAGTCTGCCTGTCTCTCTCTCTCTCTCTCTCTCTCTCTCTCTCTCTCTCTTTCAGTTTTTATTGAAGATATACATAGCTTTTAAAAATTTAATGATATGCAAAGGTTTATCAATTATAAATCAGTTCCCTACTCCATCTCTCTGCTCCAAAGCTCTGTTCCCAAAAGGCAGCCACTTGTAGTTTAAGCTACTGTTTCATAGTTTCTTCCATTTTCCTAATAATACACTCAGTCTCATTTTCCGTGCTTTCCTCAATTTTAGGCATAAGTTACCTACTGTAAAATATGAACATTTAACATCCTTACAACATCACAACCACCACTATTTCATTTGTGTTTTCCCTCCTGCCATCCTCCAAATATATAATTGTCACATTGTTATTTTAAAAATCGGTGCTCAAATTTTTACATAATATAATTATAGTTCATAGATAAGCCATGCTAGGTTCTATGATTATATTGTTTTCTTGTGTGTTTGTTTTTCTTAGTTAATTGTTTTTTAAGGTTTCCATAAAATTCTGTTTTCCAGTTTACAGATACTGTTATAAATACATCTTAATCTGTCCAGACGCACTGGCTATCCTCTCCATTTTATTTTTTAGAGACTTTCCTCCTGGAAGACAAGTCTTCACTGGTTGCTTTAAAGTGTATGTTTTCTTGGAAGTTTCTGTTACTACCATTGTTCTGCCAATTTCCTTGACCTCTTGGAACTGATGTTTTTCTAGATCCCGTGTCTTACTTTTTTGGTTTCTTCCTTCATTTTAGTGGAGCACATCCCTTAGTAAATTCCTGAGAAAGGAACATAGCTGACATAGCTGGCAAAAGTTTTGAAACTCTGTATGATTATACTTTAGTCTACCCTCAATCCAAATGAACAGTTTGACTGGATGTAGAGATCTAGGTTGGAATTAAGTATTCCTCACAATATTGAAGGCATTGTACCTTTGCTGAAGGCACATAGCTTCCTGAGCCATGGTCGATTCATTATTGTTTTGATCTCTGATGCTTTTACTTGACATCTGTTTTTATTTTTATCCATGGTTTTGTATTTTATGATGCTATATCTTGTGGGTATTTTTTCATTTTTTTGCACTTTGTAGATATTGTACCATTTTAATGTGGAAACTATTTTCAGTCAGTTCTGGAAATTCTCTTGTATTTTTTAGGTACTTCCCTCGCTACATTTTTTTCCTTTGGTATTTGTAGTAATCCAAGCTTGTCTAACTCATGGCCCACAGGCTGCATGTGGCCCAGGACGCCTCTGAATGTGGCCCTTAGACAGGCTACACCCTCTACAACCCCACCCATTCCTACATCTCCACATCCACTCAACATATAGTGTTACTTAGCTTTCACATTCTTTTTATTTATTTATTTATTTAGCCATTTTCTCTCTTTTTTTTTAAAGATTTATTTTATTGTTTTTGACAGAGACAGATAGAGACAGAGAGAAGGGGGAGCAGTCTCCATAGTTGAACATCATCAGCTTTCAACATGGTTTTGTTCCACACAGGTGGGCAGGGGCTGCACAGGGCAGGAATTGGACTGGGGGCCTCCTGCGTGGGAGGCACACCCCCTCGAGCCAGGGGTTGAACCAGGGGGCTAGAACCGAACTGGGGGCCTCCCGCATGGGAAGCACACCCCAGTGCAGCACATGGGTCCGCACGGGCTGGGGCCAGAATTCGATCCTTGGTCCCCAGGGCTGCCATGCGAGTGCACAACCCTCTGAGCCATCCCAGCTTCCCCGGCTTTCACATTCTTGACCGTATCCGATAGATGTGATATCTTAATATTTTTATTTGCTTTTCTCTTATGAGTTTGAAAAACTCTTCATATGCTTGTTCCTTTCTCGTCTTCTGTATTATTGCTTCCTAGCCTTCACACATTTCTCTGTGTTTTGTTCTTCTATTTATTCAGTTTACTGGAGTTTCTTAGGAAGGCAACTGTGACACCGTTGGTACTTAGGTCTCTGATCGCCTGATGGTGGTAGTGGTGAGGTCACTGGGAATGGGGCTGATGTGATGAATGTTGCTGGTGCACTAACTGTGGGAGGAGCCCCTTTGAAATGTCTGTATTTCAGCAGATTGAGGAGGAGGGGCTTGGTGAGGAAGAGGTTGGGGCGGCTGGGGGATCATTGAGTACAGTCACCCACGGGAAGGACATTGCTGTGCAAGATATGCTGAAATTCCCAACGACTTGGGTTTCTGGAATTTCTTGGGCCTCAGGAAACTCCAACACAGCATGTGGTTATAATATCCTAGCCTCTGGCCTCCTGGGACCCAAAGATGGTCACGTAACCCTCGGCCTCCATTCTAGGGAGCAAGTCTCTCCCACCATCAGAAGAGGAAGAAGTCTAGCCAGGACTGGTGTAGTCAGGGCACTGCCAATTTGCAAGATGTCCATGTGTTTTTAAAATAGGAATTGTGCTATTGGTGTTTATTACTCCTGTTTCTCTCTTTTTAATCCTTTTTCTATTTCTGCGCATTCTCCTGAAGAATTTTTTTTCAAAATGTACACATAGTGCTTATATTAACCTGATGACATAATTTGCACAGGAAATTTTGCAATATCCTCTGATAATTATAAGATTGGGTTGTCTTAAAAATCTGATGCATAAATCCTATGTGCTTTCTTTTTTAAAAAATCTAGAAAATATTTTTTTTCCTTTATTTAAAAAATTTTATATCATGGTAAAATTAAAATAAAAGATACTAGGACAATTTCTGAAACAAAACCTTGCAGTAGTCTTTTATAGAAAAAATGCAATTAACACTGAGAAATTGTGATTTTCTGAATAGTGTAGTTGAGTGTATTCTTCATCTGTGGTGCCCTCTTGTGGTCAGTTGGAGGCATTGACTTGGCCTTGTTTTTAACACTTGTGGATAAAGTACCGGTACCGGTATTAAGAATAATTTTTATCTGCATCATATATCTGTAGATATTTTAACTATTTGGCATTTTTTTGTTATATGCAGTAAATTTAAGAGTTAAACTAACACTCAAAATTTGTGCTGCAAGTTTTTTCTCGTTCTTCTTTGTGTAAAATGAAGGTGGGGCGTGTGATGATAGTTGCTGATCTTAGAAACGAAGTGAGAATATAATCACTGTGCTCAGAATAAATGCACTGTAATTTAGAAAACAAATTGATTGCAGACCCAAGACTTATACTTTCACTAGCAACAATTAAGTTTGGGATCTAATTTGCCATTCTTGATGATCTATGTTAAAGTATTTTATCATGTATACACATATCACTCATTTGTACATACATAAACGTACCAGGGCTGTTCAGAAAGTATCCAGCCACGTAATATGAAAGATAGAGGCATTTGTGGCTGGATTTTTTCTGGACAGCCCTCACATATGGCTTCACTTTTAATGATTACCTAGTTCAAATGCACTCACTGTGAATTTACAGAAAATGTACCATGATAATGGAGTCTTTTTTGAATCATGCCATGACAAGAAAACAGTGATCATACACAGCATTGAGTAAACATTCATGGATTATTTTTCCCTTAGAACTTCTTTCTTTCTTATTTTTCCAACCCAAGAAAATTCTTAGCTTGAGATGCACAAGTAACACAGAAATAGGAGGTAGCTGTATGGTGTAAATACTAAGCCCATGGGAAGCCGGATGGCTCAGTGGGTTGAGTGCTCGGATTGCAGCCCCAGGGTCTGAGGATCAAGTCCTGGTCCTCACCTTGACCCCTACAGGCCCATATGCTTCCCACCCCAGTTCTATTCGGCTCCCATCTTGGACGTGCCTCTCATGTGGGAAGCCCCCACCTTGCGTGCCTCCCATGCTGGAGCCCCCCTGCCTGGGTTCTGCCCTGTGTGGTCTGGCACCCACTGGTGGAATGAAATTATGTCAAAAACTAATGATGTACAACTATGGCGACTGCTCTGGGCCCTCCCCCTTCTCTCTATCTCTGTCTCTGTCTCTCTCTGTCAAAAACAATAAAAATACATCTTTAAAAGAAAATACTAAGTCCAACTATTTGGGCTTATGTGAGCAGTAAATCATGACTTTCGGGGGGAGATAGGAATTGCAAGAAGGGTGCTTTGTTTTCAAGAACATGCTTCCCTAGATTATAGTTGTCCTTCATGTGGCCTGTTCTTCAAACTCAGCTCATTAATTTTATCCTGGAACTGAGTATGTTTTTGTTGTCTACATCATTAGAACCTTTTGAGTTAGATCTTTTTCTCTGGCCTGATGGTGTGAAGCGCCTGGGCTTCAATGAAGAGTCCAGGAAGTGCTTCTGGGAATAATTTCTCTATTGCCCGGATGCTGATGTGCTGGCCTTGAATTAACATGTCCAAAAATACCATCAAACATGGACTGAACACAGAGATGCAAGTGTAGTCACCACAGCTGTGTTCTCTTCCCCTCCAACCACTTTCTTCTCTGCACAGTGAGAACTGTTAGGCCCCCATTGGAAGATGAAAGTGAATCAGTTTTATGTACTACACTGTAATGCAGCTGGTTGCCCACAGATGTTCATGTACCACTGGGTTTGAGTTAGGACCCTTTGTACAGAATTGTCCCATGTAATAAGATATTGATTTTTTGAACAGCAGTGTCTGAGGGACTGTGGTGCCCAGTGTTCTAAATGGAAGAATTTTACTTTTTCATTACGTATTTATTGAGCACGCTCTCAGATATCCAATTTTAAGGAGGACGGAGTATACATAAATTTCTGTGCTATAGTGTAGCACATGAGCACCGAAAGAAACCCATAGAGAAATAACTGTAAGAGCATTCAGAAGGGAGAGAGAGAGTTGATGGAAGGGCCTTGTGAATGAGGTCTATTTGAGCTGGATGCTGAAAGTAGATATAACTTGAATATGTGGAAATTGGAAGAAATGAGCATTATGTCAGGGGCAGGGGATAGCGTGGAGAGAAAAAAGAAAATAGGGGTTGGTGAGAGATCCTTGGAAAAGTAGGTTGGTCATGAAATGCCAATTTAAAAGTAATACCTCCTGAGCCACAGAGTAAATGGTCACCCAACGGTGGAGAACACCATCTCCTCCTTTCTGGAGTGGGGCTTCCTTGATTCCTTTTGGGTCTGCCCATTTTTGTTATGTGAGTTTCTAGCAGTTCCTTTTTTTTTGGATTTATTTCCCAACTGTGTTGCTCCTAATAGTACCACATTTTCTCCTTAGGTAATAAAAATCCTTTGAGGATTTTGACTCTCCCCTCCCCCTGCCCCTGACCCCATTTACAGATATAACACTGTAAACTACAAACATTGGTACTTCTTAAATGGTTTAATAGTGGTCTGAACTTCTACAGCAAAAGTCTACTTGCTTTTCCCATTCAAAACAGTTTTATTAATTAACTCTGTAAAGTTTCTTATATGGAATTAGGTCATACTGGATTCCTGGAAATATAATTGAGGAGATAAAATGTTCAGAGTGTCATTGGATCAAAATAGAATTACTTGGATATTTTAATGTGAATCTGAGAACCTCAGAATAGTGAGAAAACCGGGCCAGTCTGTCTCCTCCCTTCTCCTCCTCCTTCTCCACGCTCCACCTCACCCTATCCATCCATCCATCCATCCATGCATCCATCCATCCATTTTTAAATAACCTCTTCCAAATACTTAGGCAAAGAATGAAGCAAACCACTATGTATAATAATCATAGAGCTTTTTAAAAATTTCTTTTTCAGCACAGCTGATGTACAATATTATATTAGTTTCAGGTGCACTTGTTAAAAACAACAATGCAGGGATCTCTGACTTGGAGAAATAGGAATCTGTGTTTTGAATAGGCAGAAAAATATTTGATTCTGATTAAAGTGGTCCAGACATTATATTTCCAGAAACATTCAAATAAAAGCAAGGGATAGTACTAAATACTTTGTCCAGTGAAATTTGAGTGTAGCTACCTAGTATTTATTTCATAGGGACTCATAAATGGAAAGATCATACATATTTATAGTTGGAGATTTTATGTTTAAGCATGTCCTGTTCCTTTTAAGATTTTGTTCCATTTACATTTTTACAGAAGCATGCACTAGGATAAAAAATACAGTTACCCTCCTTCTCTACCAAAGGCCATCCTGGTTACGTCTACTTTCCACAAAACAAAAACAACTTCATTTTAGAGATAAGGGAAGGTCAGCTATTAGTTAGGTGGAGTGTATGAAAAATATATTTCTCATCCTTTTGATTTGACGTTGAAGTGTCTTATTTCATGATTTCATGCTTTTCAAAGTCTGCCTGATTCCCTGTCAAGGAGGAGTTGTTTGAAATATCAAATGTCTTTGGGTGGCTGGGAAATAATATGAGTCCTTGAAAAAGACTCTGCAAGTTGTTCTCTAAACTGGTTATGTATTATCTCATCCGAATCACCAGACAGCCTAAAAGAGACATTTTCTCTTGATCTAGACTCCATAGATCAGAATATGTCATTGAGAATCAATTATAGGGTGCTCACCGGGATTCAATATGATAGTTCCATGAGCTTCTTTGAGGGAATACATATTCAGACAACTTTTGTTTCAGGTCCTTCTTCGTACTCCAACTTTCATACCTAGTTTGAACTCTGTCTTAAATCATTTTATTGGACATTTGCTGGGAATGGTGAAAAATCAAGGTTTTCTTGAGGCTCTGATTTGAATGTTTTGTTGTTATCCCCTAGGATGGAAAGAAGAAGTTTGACAAGGAGAGTGAAAAATACTATTCTATTCTTGACAAGCATTTGAATTTGTCTGCAAAGAAAAAGGAGTCTCATTTGCAAGAGGTAAGCTATTCCCATGGCAGTGTGGACCGGGCCGTAGCATTAAGTCATGTGAAATCCAAAATGCCAAAGGTAGAAGTATCTCAGAATCTGCTACTTTCTAATTAACTAATGATGATAATAGTTAATTGAGCATTTACTTGGGCATGCACTGTACTGAACAGTTTACAAGCCTTATGTCATTTAATATTAACAGTCCCAAGTGAAAGATTAGTATGTCCTTCAACAATGAGAGATCAAAACATGACTTTTTCATTTTCTTCTTGTTGGGCATACTACCAAGTTCATGGTATAGCTTTTATATTAAGTTTTAAATACCTGTTTTTAAACTTCAGCCTGAGGGTAGAAAAAAGGATACAATTGCACATTTTAAAATCTGAAGTATTTTACAACAATTTTCTGAAAGAACAAGCCAGCAGAAATATTTCGCTACCATGGATGCCTGTGAGCTAGCTGCCCGAATCTTCCCTTTTTTCTGAAATATCTGTCTTTTTTTTTTTTCGGTAGTGTTGTAATTATAATTAGTAAAATGTTATAATCCTTGTACGAAGGAATAATGCAGTTCTAGTTGCAGTGATGGGATATTTTTTTTTTTTTAATTGAACTCTCTTGCCATTTCCACCTGAGCAGCAATAAAATCTTGACACCGTGGGTGTGTGAGCAGCAAGGTGGAAGGTAAGGCAGCTGGTCTCTGACCGCTCTCTGACCCTTAAGGGAAGCTGTACCTTGATGAGTCTCCTTTTAGCCCTCCTCCCGCTTCTTTGTGTACTTCTAGGGATCCCAGCCCAGAACCTCTTTGAAATACCTCATTCCAATCCTTCCAGCAAAGCTACCTCCCTTCCAGAGCTGCTTTATCCCATCAGAGAGCCTGGTTCTCTGCTCTCCCCATGCGTTTTTTTGTTTTGTTTTGCTTTGTTTTTTTCTCTTACCTCCGCATTCACCACGGGGATGCTCGACAAGATAGCATGAGTTAGTGTCACTGTATCAAAAACTGTGGGAGGGTGATTTTGGCTTCGATTCCTTTTTTCTATACTCTCATTGAGAGGATCAAATTTCTTCATTTAAATATGTTTAATATTGGGAAGTTTTGTTATTTAAGCACAGGTTCATTAGAACCTCTCTCTTATTAACTCCTGCTATATTAAAGCAAGATAATTAAATACACAGTTATGTGCCTATAGAAAGGTTTTTGTGGCTAAAGTGAAATGGAGAAAACATCTGTCTTTAAGAAAACTTATATATATGTATATTTTTTAATATTTATTTATTTATTTATTTATTTTGACCGAGTGAGAGATACAGAGACAGAGACAGAGAGAGAACTGAACTGGGGGAGCTCCCAGTTCAGCATATGGGTCCGCACGGGCCGGGGCTGGGATTCGATCCTCGGTCCCCGGCGCTGCAAAGTGAGCGCTTAACCCACTGAGCCATCCCGGCTTCCCTGAAAAGTTATATTTTTAATTCTCATGAGCATATACTCTTCTGAAGTATTATATTTACATGTTCCAAACTACTACTACTACTACTATTAATACTACTTCTCCTTCATTTTATATTCACACATTCCAAACTTTCTTTTTTCCCCCCTTTCATGGATTTTTTTCTTTATTCCATACTTCAGCTATTTTAACCCTTGGTCTTGCCCAAATTTGCCAAGATTGGGCATACCTCAAGGCCTTTGTATTTAACTGTTCACTCTTTCTAGAAAGTTATTCTCTCATTATGCCTGCATCATCCCATCCTCAGTTTCCTTTTTTTTTTTTTATTATTACTGTTTTATTTTATTACCCTTCATTCTCTGCCTCAGGCAGCTACCAATGGGTTCACTTTATGAACTTTTATTTTTTAGGTTCCCATAGGAGGGCTTTCCAGCCGTAAATGCCTCTATTTTTCCTGTTACGTGACTGGATATTTTGCGAACAGCCCCTTGTTGACCAGAAATCATATGGTTTTTATTTAGCGTAATGTCCTCAAGGTCCAACCTCAAGGTTGTCAAAAAGGGCAAGATTTTATTCTTTTCCTATGTTGGAATAATAATCCATTTGTGTGTGTGTGTGTGTGTGTGTACATATATATAAATGTATGTGTATATGTGTGTATATATATGTATATATATTTACATCTTATTCATTCATTTATTCATCAGTGAACATTTAAATTGCTTCCATGTCCCGACTATTGTATAATAAATAATGCTGCAGTGGGTGTGGGGGGTGCATCTATCTTTTTTTTTCTTTTTTTTTTTTTAATTTATTGTTAAATTTGATGAGGTTACATTGGTTGGTAACAATTAGACAGTTTACAGATGTACAAGTCCACCTCACATCATTCATGCATCGTATTATGTGCCCATCACTCAGTATCAGTTCCCCTTCCATCACCTTATATCTAGTGCCCACTCCCACCTCCCCCCACAACTGTCCCCC
>PVKE010039821.1:0-14855 GCA_004027555.1 Craseonycteris thonglongyai
GGTGGGGGGACTTCCTGTGGGGGGACTTGCGGTGGGGGGACTCCCTGTGGGGGGCACTGAACACACACAAGCAAATGACCAAATGAAATAAAGAAAGTGGGGGGCATGCGGGCCTCTGTCCCCCGGGGGGGGCGTGGGGGGGCAGTGCAGGCGGGCAGCCCACCAATGCCCAGGGTGTCACCTGACCCGGGTCGCGGTCCCCCGCTGGGAGCAGAGCCGCCCTGAGTGACAGCTGGGGACACGGGTGGCACAGGGCTGACCACGCTGTGCGGCCCTCCCTCCTCACCCAGTGACCCTGCCGGGCGTCCTGCCCCAGGGGACGGGGAGGGGGCTTCCCACACGGCCCCACGGGGGCGCCGGGCGGCCTGCCCCAGGGGACGGGGACGGGGCTTCCCACACGGCCCCACGGGGGCGCCGGGCGGCCTGCTGCCCACCTGTGCTTTGGGGCCCCTGCCTGGAGCCCCATGTCCGCATCAGTTCTGAGAGCCGACGCCCCCCGGGGACGGGCAGCCACCTGCTGTCCCCCAGGAAGGCGGCCCCTGGAGAGGCCAGACACCTGCAGGAAAGCGCAACGTTTGGCGAACGGCTTTACGGTGTGTTTTTTCCCCGCGTGGGGCCCAACGCCAACACCCTGCCGGCCACACGGGGCTGTCGCCGCGGCGGGGCGGCCCTCCTCCCCGGGCTGTCACCGGGCCCCGCAAGCCCCCCACGGCCGCCCGCGCCACGTGGTGAGGTGGCCGCCTCTCTCTGAGCCGCAGACACGTGCCGCGCTGGGACGCTGTGCACGACGGCGGCCACAGGCCTGATATGTCCCCGCCCTGCCGGGCCCCCAGCCCCTGCACCCCCACTTCTTTAAGCGGAGACCAGGCGGCCATCCTGACATGCCCACCCCGTCCCCAGAGAGAAGGGGCGGGGTTTCCGTCACCAGGAATAACTCCCAAGGGGGCCATGTCCCCATTCGCTCCATTCGCTGTCCCTGGGCCGTGCCTGTCACTGGACAGGGTGCTGGGGGTGACTTCGTTCCCAGGGGGGCTTCCTGGACACTGTGCTGCTCGTGCGGCTGCGCTTCTCCCGTCGCCTAAGGACGCGACGATGGAGTCGGAGAAAGGTCATTGGAGGACGGGGACCTCGGGGGCTGGGGGCTTCCACGTGGGCTTTGTGGGGCGCAGCCTTGGGCCCCGGGGGCCGCTGTCTCCCGGGTTCCGCGCGCCCCGAGCTGCCCCGGCCTTTTTCCTTGGTGAGCGTTTGGTCACAGCCGCTCTGAGGTGGGACGGCGAGGCCCTCCCGGCGGGGAGGGCAGACGGGGCGACGTCCTTGTCCTTCTGCATCGGCAGCTCCCCACCCTGAGCTCCGCGGGTCCCCCGGGCCCACCGCCCGCCCCCCGAGCCCGGCCCCGCGTCCGGCCTTGCCGACGTGGAGTCCCTTCTGCCGGAGGAACCCGGGCCGGGGGCTGGGGTCGGGGCCCCTCACGGCCAGCGCTGCGCAGGTCTCTGCGTTCCGGTGAACGCTAGAGCGGCCGCTGCAGCTACCGGGCAGGGCTCAGATGGGGCGTATTGATTTCTTGTTGTGAAGCGAGCTGTTCAAGCCCCATTTGAGATTTTCATCTTGCACGTAGCCCTGAGCACATCGCAGCGCCATAAATTAGTTAAATCGCACATTTATCACACGTGTTATTTTAAGACACCGTGCAAACGCGACGGCTGGAAGACACACAGCAGGACGGCGCCCGCCGGGCTCGGCCGGGTGAGGTCAGGGTCACGGTCACACCTGTGATTAAGCCGCCCTTGCTGGGCACCGTCCCCGCTCCCTGGGGACAGTCAGAGACCTGACTGGGAGACCAGTGGCTTCCCGGGGGGACTTCTCTGCCAATGGCCCCTCGGGCTGGGCGCACGGGCCCACCGCTGTCCCCGCGGGAAGGCCGGGGAGGCACCTGGGACTAAGTGGCCCGACGTTCCCAGCGGGGCGAGGCCCCTGCCGCCCGCCCGGGATCGGAACTGCGCCCCTCAGGTGTCCTCCCATGACCGGGGCCCTCAGTCACCCTTTCCCCTCGAGTCGAAAGTCACTCCTGGGCCCCTGAATGTGACCGTCCTGTCCTCTCCCGGCCGTGAGCCCGGGAGCCAAGTGAGTGACGGATCCTCCACCGCCCCGACGGGCGGCGCTCACGTCTGCTCCGAACGCCCAGGTTGTGCAGCCGCCGCCGGCGTGAGCTGTGGGGTGCGGGTCCTCCTCCCAAACCGCAGGGGGACCGGCCCCCACAGATCCCAGCTCGCTCCCAGCCACACGGGCCCGGGCGGTGATGAAAGCGTTGTCAGTTTAATCTGTTCGACGCAGGACTTTGGATCCTAATAAACCAAAGCTATATTTAACCTGCGAAAAATGCAAGAGCAGAAATCTGGGCTCCAGGATGCGAGGGAGCGGGAGGCGTGGAGGGAGGGGGTCTGTCCCCAGCCGGGTCCCACTCGCCTCCCAGGTGGAGGCTCAGGGGCCCAAGCAGGGCCGTGAGGGGCGGGGGCCCCCGTCCGGGGCAGGGCGGGGACGCTGTGCCGTCTGCGTCTGCGGCCCAGCCCAGCGCCAGCCTCACAGGCGCGGGCACAGCCAGCACGGCGCTCCGTGTGCCAACCCGTTTTAAACTCCAGCAAGTTCCTCCCTAAAAGCCGGGAGAGAGATGCTCCCGGCGAGAAAGCGGCCTCGGAGATGCGCGCTCATCCGGACAAAAGGGGTGAGGACGACGGGAAGATGGGCGCGCTGCCCAGCACGTCCGAAGGGGCCCGATGTACGTTGTTAACAAGAGCATCTCTGTGGAGCGGCGCGTGCGACACGCCTCCCGCTGGTGTGCATCTAGGGTAGGAGCCGCTTCCGTCCGCGCTCTGGCCGGGATGCAGCCCCAAAGAGCTTCGTGGCGGCCGTGCGGCTCCCGGGTGAGTAAGGGGGCGGCTCCCACACAAATGCTGCAGGCCCGCCGGCCGCACCCCCAAAGCCCTGGGCCCCGGAGACCCCCCGCCCCCCGCGCACCTCCTGTGACCAACCCCCATGACCTTCCCGAGGAATCTGGGGGGACTGCGTCCTCTCTAAAATGCTCGTTCCTGGGGACTGTCCTGTCCCGGCCGCTGCGAGGCCCCCTCCCTGCCCTCCAAATGCCAAGTTCATGGACCCCCGATTTATAGGCCCCGCCCGGCCACCAGCGCCCGGCAGACGCGAGCTGATTTTCACGTGCTCCGTAGCGGGGAGCCCACTGCAGACAGAACCGTGAGCACAACACGAGGTTATAGCAAAAAGACAATTTTAATGCTGCCGTAGAAAAAGGGTTATATGAAGAGTCACATAATGGCGGTTCATTGTCAACAACAAAACAGGGCACAGAGTATGTGGCACAGGGTCTGTGCTGTTCACATGCCGGTATTTTATACACAGGTTCTCGTACGCACGGTGTCAGCTGCCAGTCACAGCTGCAAAGTAACTGCCAGAAAGGGAGGCGATCGGTGGGGGCGTGGTAACCCGGGCCACCTCGCAAGCCGGGCGATAAAGCTGCCGTGTGGGCCTTGGGAGCGTAACCGGAAAGAACCAAACAGAAAGTTACGGAGGGAAACAGAACGGCGCCCCCGGCACCGGCCGCCCCCCAGGCAGAGGGGCCGCTGCGCCCCGGCGCTTCGCTGCGGGGAAGCAAAGTATTGATATTACAGTACAAACATTTTAAAGGCTTCATCAACGTTTAGGAAATACAGTACAAGTTCCTTTTTTTGTTCTTTTGTTCCTTTTCAAATAGACTTAACCCTTTGAGCACTGAGTTTATTTTGAGCTTTCTCTGATTTCGAATAAATACCTTTAAAAATCATGTGCAAAATAGTTACGATGCCGCCTGCCATGGATGTTCGTCCTGGCCTCGTTTAGTTAGACTGCTCAAAACAAATGGTCATGTGGGCTAATAAATACGTATAATTTAAACATGAACCTCTATCAATATAGATGTACTGTATAAACAAACAATCATACTTTGCTTTCAGATAATGTTTCTGTATACTTTATAAATGCTATCTGTGGTATCTTCTGTATAATTTACAGTGTTTGCAGGTAAAAAAACAAAACCCGCTGACCTTAAAAAAAAAAAGTAAAAGAAATGTACACTATACATAGGCACGGCTTATGCCCGGAGCATACAGGTACAGAAAACACTGTGGATATAAATGCAGGAAAAAAGGTCATTTAACCACGATCACATTTCCCATAAGAGTCTGAAATCTATACAATATATACATCTATGTTTCAATGTGAAAATAATATTCTTTTAAATTTCAAGGCGTGTTAAACCCCTGCAGACCTGCATAAACGGAGGTTCGTGTTATTAGTTACAACGAAGCTGGTAAGGAATTTAAAAAACAGAGCTTCATACAGTATTATCATTTTATTTCGTCTTTTAACCAAATCAATGCAAAAGTGCTTCAAAGTACTCATTGGGCTGAAGACGGGCAGGTGATGGACGCCGGCTCGCCACCATGGCCGCTTCCGCACGCCGTGGGTCAGCGCATGCAGCTCGGAGCAGCCGCGCGCTCACAGCCGAATCCTGTCCACGGAGTCCCGGCACTGACCCCGCGTCTCGGGCTCCACACCTCTGCCTGCCACAGCCTGTCACACAAATGGTCCAGCCTAGAGCAGCCACGGCAAGGCAAAGGGGCCCCAAGAGGCCCACGGCAGCACCCCACTAGGCGAGCGCCATGCGCCCCACCTGGTGAGCATCATGCGCCCCACCCGGTGAGCGCCATGAGCCCCACCAGGCGAGTGCCATGCGGCCCACCGGGTGAGCATCATGCGCCCCACCAGGCGAGTGCCATGCGGCCCACCAGGTGAACGCCGTGCGCCCCACCCGGTGAGCGCCGTGCGGCCCCGCCCCGCCAAGCGAGCTCCGAGCCGGTGCTACTGCTTCTCGAGCTCGGCCACGTAGAGCAGGTGGTCCTCCGGGGACTTCCCGTGCGTCTTGCTGAGGTGCAGCTTGACGGCGTGCTTGCTCGCAAAGGTCCGGTTGCAGAGCTTGCACTGGTAGGAGGTGCCCAGGTCGTCCTCGGGCGAGGACGTGCCCAGCTTTTCTGACGGCGACTTGGTCTGTGCCCTCTGGCTGCTGAGCTGCTCGCTGGACAGCTTGCACAGGTCCCGAAGCCGGAAGCCCAGGTGGGACTCCAGGTGGCTGATGTAGGTGGAGGGAGTCCTGATCTGCGAGGCGCAGTCATTGCAGAAGAACACGGGGTGGCCTGTGTCCAGGTTCTTGAGGAACTTGGTCCCCCCGGTCCTCCGCAGCTGGTACTTGACGTTGGCCAGCCAGTGGCTGATGGTGGTCATAGAGAGGCCCGTGAACCGGGAGATGTGCATGCGGTCCTGCGGGCTCAGGTCCGACATGATGAACTTGCCCTCGGCCGTCTGACGCAGGCTGGCCGCGAACTGGGCCTGCAGGATGAGCAGGTGCTGCGGGTTCCAGTTGGACTGGCGGCCCTTGCGCTTCTGCGCGGGCGTGGCCTCCTCGGGGTCGTCCAGCGTGGCCCCGTCGGCGTCCGACTTCTCGGAGGCGCTGGACGGGGTGGACGACTTGGGGGCGTGGCTCTCCGTCAGGTTCTTGAGCATGTCGGACATGTCGGACAGCGCGTTCTCGCGGAGCGGCGAGCTGGACATGAACGAGACGACGGCGGAGGCCTTGGCCGTCGTCACCGTGCAGGAGGGGGTGGCCGGGCAGGCGGACGTGGGCGACAGCAGCACCGAGCCTGGCGGGCAGCCCCTGCCCGCCTTCCCTTTCGTGAGGTCGATGGGCTGGTCGTGGCTCGCGTGGTACAGGTAGTGGTCCAGCTGGTCGGCCTTCCGGGGCTGCAGGGGCGGCGGGGTGGCCACGGCCGCCTTCTCGGCCAGGCTGTGGCTCATCTTGAACAGCATGCTCATGGGGTCGAGGGCGGGCAGGGACGGCTTGGCCGCCTTGCCCAGGTGGACGTTCATGACCGACTGCAGGGCGCTCAGAGGGTTCACAAACGGCTGCTCGGGCGGGTGCTCGGTGATGATGGCTGTGCTGCTGCTCAGGCCGCCGGCCACCGGCCGCCCCAGCTCCGCGCCGCCGGCCGCGGGCTCCGCCGGGGGGCTAGCCGCCTGGCCGCCGTCCAGCGGGGGGCTGGGGCTGCCCTCCCGGCTGCGGCCGCCCCCGTCGCTGCCCGCCTCCGCCTTGAGGGGCTCGCTGCCGTCGCTGCCGCAGGGGGACGGGGTGGCCTCCGGCTCCTTCAGCTTCTCCTCCACTTTGGCCACTTTCTCGGTGACTTTCTTCACCAGCTCCTCCATGGCGTGGAAGTTGGTCTTGGGCAGGGGTGACGTCTGGCTGCTGGGCGGGGACACTAGGCTCTGGGTCTTCGTGGGGGGCAGGAGCTCGCTGTTGCCGAACACGGGTTTCGGGGGCCCGCCCTTCCCCGCCGAGCCCAGGGACAGCTTCATCATGTTGGGGAGCTGGTAGGCGGCGTGGATGCTGGGGTAACCCCCCCAGCTGGGGGTGCCGTTCTGGGCCTTGTTGATGGCGGACGTCACCGTGTTCTCCAGCGACTTTAGGATGTCCAGCCCCCCCTTGGGGCTCTCCTCCAAGTCATTCTCGGTCAAGTAGTGGTACTTGGAGGGCGGGCCGTACTTCTCCTCCTCCTCGCCCGCCTGGGCCTGGTCCTTGGGCTTCTCGTCGGGCCCCGCCTTCTCCTTGTCCGCTTCCTTCTTGACCTCCGGGGGCAGCTTCGGGGACACGCTCGCGGGGGTGTGGGCGGGGGACGTGAAGGTGGTGGCGGCCAGCGGCACCGACTGCACCTTCTCGTCCAGCAGGGCGGCGATGCTGGGCGTGGCGGGTGCGTCCATGATGGGCTTGCCCTTCTTCATGGCCGAGCTGGTGACCTTGATGAAGTGGCCTGTGACCATCATGTGGGCCGTGAGCTCCTGCAGCGAGTCGTGGGAGCTGCCGCACTCCATGCACTTGAGGATCTGGGACTTGCGGGCCTCGAAGTGCCAGGCGTAGCTGGCCCCGTTCTGGTGGCCGTAGCGGTTGTTGGGCGTGATGTAGGGGTTGGGGGTCTTCTGCAGCGCGTCGCCCGAGTCCGACAGCGTGGCCTTGGGGGTGCCGCCTGAGGAGTCCGGGGAGCTGGGCAGCTCCAGGTCCAGGGGCGCCCGCTTGCGGGCGGTGGGGAGGACTTTGGCCGCGACGGGTGTGACGGGCTCCTTGAGAGGCACTTTCTGGTAGTGTTTCGTCTTGATCATGTGGACGCTCAGGTCCTGCAGGGACTCGAACGAGTGGCCGCAGTACATGCACTTGAGCACCTTCTGCGCGTCCTCCTTGCCCTCCATCTCCAGCAGCGAGCGCTTGCGCGGCTTGGACCAGCGGCGCGGGTTGTTGTCGTCCGCCTCGTGGTTGTCGTCGCGGTAGTGGCCGGTCTCGTTCATGTGCACCGTCAGCTGCACCAGCGTGTCGTAGGCGGCGCTGCAGTCCTTGCAGCGGAACTTGCTGGCGCCGGTGAAGATGGAGCCGTACAGCTTGCTGCTCTGCCGGTACAGCTGCACGGTGCTGAAGAGGCTGGGCTCCGGCAGCGCGCGGCCCGGCGGCACCTGCTGCAGCGTCTTGGCCACGGCGCTCTGGTGCCAGTCGAAGCTGCCGCTGCCGCAGCTGCTGCTGCTGCTGCTGCTGCTGCTGCCGCTGCCGCCGCCCTGCGGGTCGGCCGGGGGCGCGTGCAGGTGCAGGCTGAGGCTGGACCAGTACGACTTGGACAGGAAGTTGTTGTACACAGCCTTCATCTGCTCCAGGCTGTCGGGCACGCCCGCGCCCTCCGCCGGGCCCGCCGCCTCCCTGGCCTCCTCCTCGTTCTTGACGGAGCCGCTCTCGAAGTCCGCCATGCGGTCGCTGGCCTCGCTCACGTGCGACTCGCTGTCCAGGTCGTGGCCGGAGAACTCGGCGGCCGGCGAGTTCTGGCCGCTGGCGCAGGCCCGGCCCGGCTCCGGGTCGGGACACGCGTGCTTGGCGGCCGGCTCCCCGTCGGCCGCGCTGTCCTCGGGCCCGGCGGCGTCGCCCACCAGGGCCGCGGCCTTGAGCTCGTCGCACACGTAGGCTGCGGTGGCACCGGCGGGAGGGCGGAGGCAGGGAGAGAAGAGAGAGAAGAGAAGCCGTTAGTAGCTGCTGGGCGCACCTGGGCCACGTGCTCAGCGCCCGGGAAACCGGGCGAAGGAGGCGGCCCGTTTATCTGTAGAATTACAGTTACAACGTGGTGTGGCTTCGGAGCAAAGAAAAAAAAAAAAAAACAACTCTGCTCTTCAAACATAATTTGCCACCTTATTCTTCTCAAGGGGCAACAGCTTGAAATTAAAACTAAATTTGAAATTAATGAAGCACATTCTGGAGGTGGCATTCATTTCTAAAGTAATAAATTACTTGTATCAACCTCAGAGACAGCAGTTCCTGTCTGTCAATTAATGTGTCGTATGCGGCTCCGGCCCTAATGCATTTCCTAACAGACAGATCCACAATTTAAATTAAGAAGCGTTTTTTACTCATTACATTTTTTTGAGGCTCAATCTTTAATAAATAGGAAGGACGAAAACATCAATAAAATGTTTACAAAGTCAGAAGAAAGTGCACCAACGGCAAGAAATTCAAAACGCGACGCGGCGCGCTCCCTGCGTTCCTTCCTCTGGAGCAGCAGGTCCTGCAGGCTTAGCGCACGGGAGACACCGGCTGCCGCGGTGGGATGGACGGGAAGCCCTGACCCCGGCCCCCCGGCCCCCCGGCCCCCCGGCCCCCGTGTGCGTCCGCTCAGCCGCCCTCAGCCGCCGCCACGCACACTGTGCAGAACTGTTCACAGCAAGTGCGGACAATTGGTATGCGGTGCCCACCGCGCTGTATAAACATACAAGACCTCGCAGCGCCTCACAGGTGCCGAAGTGTTTGCTCTTCAGAGCACTTTGTCAATATTTCCTCAGCCCCACAGCTCCCAGCAGGGACGCTGCCTCCGGAAGCCGCGAGGCTGGGGCCGGGGACCCAGCGTGCACGGGGCAGGTGGAAGGCGTGCTGAGCAGCTGCGGGGCTGGTGACGCTCACGCCCACCCGCGAGGCCGGGAACCCTCGGCCAGGGCCACAGGGATGTTGCTTCACCCCCGTGCAGCCGGTGACAGGCCGAGCCTGTGCAACCCACGCCCCACGGCCACGCCCGGCCCGGGACGGCTGTGAACGTGGCCCAACACAAAGTCATAAGCTTTCTTTTTTTTGAAAGATTTATTTATTGTTTTTGACAGAGAGAGAGATACAGAGACAGAGAGAAGGGGGAGGGCCCAGAACAGTCTCCATAGTTGCACATCATCGGTTTTTCCACATAGTTTCATTCCACAGGTGGGCGCGGGGCTGCACAGGGCAGGAACTGGGCCGGGGTCTAAACCCCAGTGAGAACTGAACTGGGGGCACTCCCCAGCTCAGCATATGGGTCCACACGGGCCGGGGCCGGGATTCGATCCTCGGTCCCCGGGGCTGCAAAGTGAGCGCCTAACCCACTGAGCCATCCCGGCTTCCCCACATAAGCTTTAACACATGAGACTTTTTGTGACCTTTTGATCTTCGCTGATCAGCTACAGTTAGCGTATTTTATGTGCGGCCCAAGACAATTCTTTTTTAGGATTTATTGTTTGAGAGAAGGTGAGAGAGAGAAGGGGGAGGGCCCAGAGCAGTCTCCATAGTTGTCCATCATTAGCTGTGACATGGTTTCATTCCACACAGGTGGACGTGGGGCTGCACAGGTGGGAACTGAACCAGGGGCCTCCCGCATGGGAGGCGAGAACCTTGGCCACCATCTCCGCGGTTACCAGTCGTGCTGCAGCTCAGCGTGTGGGTTTGCACAGGCCGGGGCCGGGATTCGATACCCAGACCTCGCAGTTGCAAGACAAGCGCTCAACCAGTTGAGCCATCCGGCCTCCAAAGACAGTTCTTCCCGTGTGGCCCAGGGAAGCCACCAGGCGGGACCCCCTGCCTTAGGCTGCTCCTTCCTGGAACTGGGCTGACGGGCGGGGAGGGCAGGACACTGTGGGCACAGCGTCTCCAGGACTCAGAGCTGCCCTGACACACAATTTCAACCCAGAGGACAAGGGACAAGGTGAGGCTCCTCCACCCCGTGAGCTGCAAACGGCCGAGGTGGGGATGTGCGCGGGGCGGGGGCTCCAGACGCAACGCGGGTTGAAACAAAATGAAACAAACTTCCAGGAAAGGAAGCGACGCTTATAGCGACGCTTTACTTGCAGGTTCATCCCATCCCTAAAGCTGCCCGAGAGGAGGCTCACACTCAAATGAAAAGCAGCGAAATGACCCCAACAAATAAGATTCCCGAGGACATGTGAGTATTTCCCCTGCCTCTTCCACACGGTCCAGTGTGAGTTCTTTTTCTTTTTTTTTTTTCATTTTCTTTTATGTTCCAAATGTCTTTCCTCGGCTCAACTATTTGTCTTCTTTTTCTTTTCATAATTAAATTTTTTTTTCAGTTACAGTTGACATTCAACATTGCGTTAGTTTCAGGCGTACAACTCAGAGATCAGACGTTTATATGCCTTATGAAGTGGTCGCCCGTAAGTCCAGTTGCCGCCGGGCACCGTAGTTATGGTGACATGGCTGCCTCTGTCCCCTGTGCTGCGCTTTCCGTGCCGTGGCTGTTCTGTAGCTGCCACCCGGGACCGCTCAGCCGTCCCGTCTCGCCCAGCCCCCTCCCAGCTGGGACCATCCACACGGTGGGAGGGGCCGCCCTGGGCCATGAGGACGCGCTGTGACCGCAGTGGGGAGCTGTGGGCAGGGCTGACCCTGAGGAGGTGGCTGGGGGTGCTCTGTGTGGTCTGAAGATGCTCATCGGACGTGGTGGGGAGGGGGTCTCTGGGGAGGAGGTCTCTGGGGAAGGCCAAGGCCACCTGCTGGCTGTTCCCTGTCCAGGGTGACCTGGTGTGAGCTGCAAAGTGACGTGCAGTAGCCGCCACTTGTCCTGGGTTTGGGGACACCTGGGGGAGGTGAAGCTGTGGCCTGAGGCTACTGTCAGCCATGCTGGGCTTGGGGCTGCTCAGAGGACAAGCCAAGGCCAGAGGCTGCTTGTTGGGGGTTGTGAACCTTTCAGGACAGTCCCTGGCGTGAGCCCAGCCAGGCCGTGGGTGTGGAAAAGCCCCTGGGAGCAGCTTGGGTGGGCCCACAAGTGGGGTGGGGCAGGGTCTCAGGGGATCGCCAGGGTGGGCCGCACGTGTCAGCCGGGCTGACGGAGACTCCGATGGGGCGTCTGCTCCATGGGAGACAGGAGGACTCAAAAGGGAACCACGGGAGCTGCCAGCACTTCTGTCTGGAGAGAGCCGCCCCCCAGCCCCCACCCCGAAGCCAGACAACTCAGGTCCCCTGTACGTCCCTGGGAGCTGCTGCCCAGCGCTGGAGCGCAGCAGTGAGTGGGTGTGTGCGGGCCCTTTAAGAGGAGCGCCGGGGGCTCCAGCCACCTTGTCTCCCTCATAAACCAAACCCCTGGCCCCACACCCAGAGGTTGTGGGCACTTCTCTCCCTGGCACTGGAACCCTGAGGTTGTGTGTCGCCCTCGCTCCTCCCGGGGACCCCGAAGCGAGGAGCCCCTCCTGATATGTAACCTCCACCATGGGCGTGCCCGTTCCGTGTCCCCGGCCCTCCTGCCATCCCCAGTGGCCTCTTCTGTGTGTCCTGAGTTGAGGGCTTTGGTTCAGCTGGACCGCAGGGGGGTCTCGGTGATGGTCGTCCTGCAGGTTAGTTGTAGCTGATGTGGCCGTGGGGGGAGGCGAGCTCAGCATCCGCCTGCCCCGCCGCCTTGACCAGAGTACAGTGTGACTCGTTTCCTTCCCAAGCCGCTGCCTGGAAGCTGACGCAGCAGGGACAGCCCCACCTGGACAGGGGCAGCGTCCTAGGTGCACGTGCAGGTCCGTTCCGTAGAGACAGGGTCACGTCTGCCCGCGAGCGAGCAGGGAGCAGGAGTCTTGTGCCTGGACCACGAGCGTCCTTTACACATGACCGGGGGAGGTGTCCTGCTGTGTCATCGGAGGACAGAAGTGCACAGTGAGCCCTAGGTCGGCGGCCACACACTCAGCGTCAGCAAGAGCAGGTGGTGGAGCCCTAGGGGCGGGGCCCACGTGAACCAGGCACAGTGCTGCCCAGGGAGGCCAGCCCATGACGAAGGTCAAAGCACGTGACAGCAAAGGACGGGAAATGGAGAGGGACACGGCGTCCCCCCACCCTCCCGCCTTCCTCAGCTGCTCGTCACTCTGGGTTCCACCCTTTCATGCAGAGAAGGGAGCGGCAGGGGGCGGGGCCAGGCCAGGCTCCGCCCTCAGTCCCGCCCACCTCCTCCAGGCTGAGCTCCTCACAGGGAAGAGCTGGGAGTCCCCCGGAATCCCACCCCACACCCCAGCGCGTCCTAAACACGCCTGGGAAATCCAGAGGGATGGCTCTGCTCTCACAGAAACCCCCGCTTTTGGCAAAAGGACTTGGGGGACGTGCCATGAGCGCCGGGTCCTCTGGGCTACGCCCCACGGCCCTGCCCTGCACCCCTGACTGTGACGGGCACCTGGGGCGCCGCTGCCACCCAATCTGGAGCCAGCGTTCCCCCGTGTTCTGAAAGGCGCTCAAATGGGCCACCCGGAAGGACCCTTGTTCTCTCCATGGGCCCACAGGAAACGTCCCCCAAGGTGACAGGTGTCACAGCCTCTGGGGACAAAGAGAGAGCGGCACTCTTGGATGGTACTAGGAAGATGGGGGCTCCCAGCATCCCTGCAGCTTTCCGGGGACCCTGAGATGCCCCCCACAAGGACCCAGGTGGGGCCACAGGTCCCCGGAGCACATGGCCGGGCCCGGGGGCGGGGGATGGGATGAAGCTGTGACGGTCGTAAGTCCCCAGAGGATGTCGTCTCCAGAAGGCTGGCCATGTGGGGACGACAACCTCCCCCGAGCGGTGGCTCTCCCCACTAGCGAGGTCAGGAATATTAATTTCTTGCACGTTAATTTGATGTAATGTGTGAGATGAACGCTTGTTCACTTGGGTGGCACCGTGTTAATAAAACTGTGATGTTTTCATGCCAAGAAACGCGTGGCATCCGCTGACTGGGGAACCAAGTCCGTGAGCATGCGGCAGCACCAGCCCTCAGCGTGGCCCGCGGCCGTCACAGGCTGAGCCTCAGAGGCCAGTGACAGCGAGGCCCAGGGTCCGCGTCGCAGCGTGTCCCGGAGGCTGGGCGCCGAGCCCGCAGCCTGGGCCTCAGACGTGGCCGAGGACAGAGGCCTGCAGTCCCCAGGAGCCTCCGGGGCCCCCAGCACTGAGCCAACAGACACCCCACTGCAGGAGGGTCACTTGGCACCTCAGCCGCCCCCTGAAGAACCTGCCACCCCGTGGGGGACCCTCCCCGTGGGGCCGGTGGCTCCAGGAGGAAGCTGGGACAGAGGGGCGAGCCCAGCTCAACGTCACACCTGCCCCACTGTCTCCGGGATGCGCACAGCTGCAGATGGGCACCAACCCCACCCAGGGGACGATGCTTCAAGGACGCGGCCGCATTCAAAGCAATCGCCTCAGATGAATCTCAGATAATAAAGCTTCAGAAACACTCAGCCCAGGGACCATCTGAGTCACCTCTGTCCTTGGCTGCAGCCCACCTGAGCCACTGGACACATGCCAGCCGTGCGAGCCTGACACCCGCCCTCCGGGCAGCCGCGACCCGGCCCCGCGTGGCAGCAGGGAAGGCCGGCCCTCCAGGCAGCTCCGCTCAGTCAGGCCACACGTGGCTTCTGCAGCCGGTAAGATCCGGCAGGAGGGAGGACGGGGAGCCCGCTGAGCACTGAGCCTTCAGGCTCCCGCCATCGGGGTTCAATGCCCGCCCCAGCGCCCTGCCCACCTAGAGGAAGGGCCCAGGGTCTGACCCCTTCCCCGTGTGCCTCTCCCCTGTCACTCCACATAATCCTTAAGGGAAACCCTAATCTATAATGGATTTAATAACCTGGGCAAATAACTCTAACCAAAATTCAGACTCAGTCCTGTGGGTGGGATTCCAGACAGCAGGGACGAGCACTTGGGTGCGTTCCCGGGGGAGGGGTGTGTGCAGACCCCTCAGCCGTGCCCGTGAGCAGTGGGCAGCGCTGCTGAGGACAGCAATGGGCAGCTCTGGGGCGAGGGGTCTCCAAGACACAGGGGTCCCCGCTGGACAGCTCGGAGCCCCAATAAGGCTGCAACGGAGTGGAGCTATTGCCTGTCTACACACTCAGGTCAAATCCCAGGAACCAATGCAGAGCATGAGGCCACAGGATGGGGAAAAGTGGGGTGGGCTTTATAACAGGCCACTTCAAAGTGGGCGGTACCTGTCCCACGCCGTCCTACTGGTCCTCCAGGGCTACGTGAGCTGCTCTCAGAGAGAAGGCAAGTGGACAACTGTCATGAAAGAGGCACCTTCTTCAGCCACACATGTACCCATCCATCCTTCCATCCATCCTTCCATCCTTCCATCCATCCTTCCATCCATCCTTCCATCCTTCCATCCATCCTTCCATCCTTCCATCCATCCTTCCATCCATCCTTCCATCCATCCATCCATCCTTCCATCCATCCATCCATCATCCATCCATCCATCCTTCCACCCATCATCCATCCATCCTTCCATCCATCCATCCATCATGCATCCATCATCCATCCATCCATCATCCATCCTTCCTTCTATCCTTCCATCCATCCTTCCATCCTTCCATCCATCCTTCCATCCATCCATCCTTCCATCCATCCTTCCATCCTTCCATCCATCATCCATCCATCCATCATCCATCCATCCTTCCATCCATCATCCATCCATCCTTCCATCCATCCACC
>PVKE010039822.1:0-14853 GCA_004027555.1 Craseonycteris thonglongyai
AAAAAAAAAAAGAAAGAAAGAAAAAGAAAGAAAAAGGGTGACAGGAAAAAGGTGGCAGAATCAATGATGGGAGGTCTGAGTGGTAGTAAAGAATGAAAACAATATCAAGCAAAAAAATTATATATATACACACACACACATACATATACATACATACACACAAATTAAGTTAATATTTCTGGTCAAATGCTGATTTAGGAATATAACAATTGGAGTAGACTTCGTACACTTTCTCATGTGTTCTTTCATCTTCTTTGAAGCTCCTTTTTCATCCAACCCCTCCTGAAGCAGAATAGGAAAGGAAATGTATGCGAGTTGGTATAGGAGTTGGGGAGGGGGCACATAAAGGAAAGAAACCGAAGAAAAATATCTCCTATTCAAAGGAGTTCCCGTGTCCCCATGGATTCAGACTGAATAGTTCATCCTGGCGGACCTAAGAGGGGCTGTTTGTCTCAGGCAGAGTTTAAGTCAGGACCGTTGTCCTTTCTTGGTGGCCAAGGAGACTCTTTCTTGTGACCCCTCACAGCACAAAGGACAGTGCTCACTATCGTGAATAGCCGAGTAACTAACAAAGGGCAGAGATCAGAGGGAACCAGTGGTGCCAAGGTAATTTTCTTATAAAAAAATTTTTATTTCTGCCGCAATTTGTTAAAACAAGGGCTAGAAATACAATCTAGAATTTCTAATTACATCACAAGTTTATGCCTGTACACTTTGTATTTTCACACAATTTTTTTAAGTGCTTATCTTAGGCATAAAAAAATGGGGTGCATATATTTGTGCTATTAAATTAAATAACCTAAAAACTATATCTAGGAGTTCTATGGGATCCTTTCAACGTTGTAATTCCAAAAAAATTACCTGATGGAGAATATTTTAAACCTACTACTTAAGACCTCAGAATAACACCATTTGGAAAACTGTGTGAAAATTTATTGTGTATCAGGCAATGAAAATATTCACAAAGTCAGGGGAAGCTGGGATGGCTCAGCAGGTTGAGCGCTTGCTTTGCAGCCCCAGGGACCGAGGATCAAATCCGGGCCCCATCCCACGTGGACCCACTTGCTGAACTCCGGTGTGCTTTCCATGTGAAAGGCCCCCAGGTTGGTTCTCATCCCCCGGTTTAGTCCCTGGCTTGAGGGGGTGAGCTTCCCATGCAGGAGGCCCCCAGCCCAGTTCTCACCCTGTGCAGCCCCTGCCCACTAGTGTGGAATGAAACCATGTCTAAAACCAGTGATGTACAACTATGGAGACTGCTCTGGGCCCTCCCTTTCTCTCTGTCTCTCTCTGTCTCTGTCAAAAACAGTAAAATAAATCTTTAAAAAATATTCACACCGTCAGAAGAAGAATTGGGTTACATGTGGTTATATGTGAGGAAGATTCCTGAAGAGACAAGTTCGTCTTTAAAGTAAAAAATGTGGAGGAAAAATATGTCTGTCTTTGCTGTCATCAACTTCAGCTTGTCTTTCCTGACAGAGTGAAACCGTCTACATGGGAACAGTATATCAGTACTAGAACAAATGAGTTGGGGCGCTGATCCCACTCTTCCCCAGGTGAATCTGCACCCTGGAATGATGTCACAAGGTATGCCTGAATTTCCCTACCCCTGACTAGCTCTTTCACGCCAGGTTCTGTGGTAACCCCATATCTGGAAATTTTATGGAGTCACATTGCACCTGCCAAGGTCCATCCATGTTGTTCCTGACACCATCTTATTAAGCAAAAATGTCAGACTGAAAAAAATCAAGAACCATATGACCTTCCCTTTAGGTGGAATATAAAACTGAAAGAAACAAAAAAAACCAAAAACTCATAGACACAGTCAATTGTTGGTGGTTACCTGAGGGGAAGGGGGAGAAGGGATGGGGGAGGCACCACATACATGGTGATGGAAAGACAGCTGATTCTGGGTGGTGAGCACAGAACATAATACATAGATGATGTAATGTAGAGTTGAACACCTGGACCCCCTATAATTTTTACCAACCAATGTCACCCCAATAAATTTAACAATAAAAAAAATTTTTTTTGCCTCACAGCTGTAGGTAGAGAGAGTTAAACAGACTTGAATAAACTTCATTTTTCAAAAAAAGTATATGAAAGCCCAACAGATAAGATGCTCAATATGACTAATAATCAGGAAAATGTAAATGAAAACCACAGAAGCATATCACCTTATATCTGTAAGAATGGCTACTATCAAAAAGACGAGAGACAAGTATTAGCAAGGATTAGGGGAAAAGGAATCCTTGTGCACTGTTGGTGGGATTGCAAATTGGTGCAGCCATTGTGAAAAACAATATGAAAGTTCCTCGAAAAAAAAAATTAAAAATAGAATGACCATAGGACCCAGCAATCCCACTTCTGGGTATATGACTGAAGAAAATAAAATTGCTATCTTGAAGAAATATTAATATAAAGACCCCCATGTTCACTGCAGCATTATTCACAATGGGCAAGACTTGGAAACAACTTAAGTGTTCATCAACAGATGAATAAAAAACATGTATTGTGTGTATACAATGGAATATTATTCAGCCATAATAAGAAACATTTTCTCTCCCAATATTCTGCACCAGTTTTTTTCCATATTGACTTCTAAATAATTTATTCTTTCCAGATTGATTTGTGTTGCCACTTTTCCACATTAGTTCCCATTTATACAGGTATATTTCTAAAACCTCTACTTTGTTTTCTTTCTTTTTTCTTTTTAATCTATTCTGTCTGGTATATTGTCTGTAGTATATATGTAGTATGTTTTATTATCAGAGGGTGAGTCATGATATATTTATGTGTCTTCAAATCATTTTCCCACATTTGACTCATCATTCTCCTGCAGGTTACTTTGCTATTATAAATAGCTTGCCAATGTCTACTATATTTTCTAGCTAGTTATTATTATTACTACAGAAGAAGTCTATTGATTTTTGTTAAATCATCTTGTATTCACTAAGCTTGGTCAATTTTCTTGTTAGAATTAATAGCTTCCCTGTTGATCTCTTGGGTTATCTACATAGCTGAGTATATTATGAGTAAATAATGACAGTTTTAGCTCATCCTTTTCAATCTGTATGCCTATTATTTTTTTCTTTCCAATTTTATATTACTGGCATTACTGTAATAAATGTCCTGAAAGCTAAATGCTTAAGCACAATCTCATTCTTTCCCTAATCAAATACATTCATAGAAGTTCATTTTCTGGTCAGTTTGTTTCTTTTTAAGGCTTTTAAAGGGTTTTGGTATATTACAATTTTACACCAAAACATGGTCCCAACAATAGTGAAGTCTAAAGTGATCACATTTTGGAATCTTCACCAATGTCTGCGATTATCTATTTTTAATTTTACTAATTGAAAATATTAAATGTATATTCTTTTAATTTGCTTTCGTATTATTAAAAAGGTATTTGCAACCACACAGATTGTTTTTTCTTAAAAAGATTTATTTTATTGTTTTTGGCACAGAGAGAAGGGGGAGGTCCCAGAGCAGTCTCCCTAGTTGTACATCATCAGTTTTTGATGTGTTTTTGTTCCACACAGGTGGGCAGGGTCTGCACAGGGTGGGAACTGGGCTGGGGGCCTCCCACATGGGAGGCATGTGCCCCCTTCAATTCAGCATATGGGAAGCACACCCCAATTCACCATATGGGTCTACACAGGCCAGGGCTGGGATTCGGTCCTTGGTCCCCAGGGTTGCAAATGAGTGCTTAACCCACTGAGCCATCCCGACTTCCCCATGAATAGTTCTTGAAAGTATCATGCTAAATGTAATAAGTCAGATGGAAAAGATAAAAAAAACATATTTAACCATAAGGAAGACATAAACCAAAGAGCAGGAAATGAATCAACAAAACAAACAATCTCATAGACACAGACAACAGTATGGTAGTTACTAGAGAAGAAGCGGGGAGGGGTGGATGCAGGATGAAAAAGGTAAAGAATGGGCATGCCGGGATAGCTCAGCGGCTGAGCTCTTGCCTCACAATTGAGAGGTCTGGGGGTTAATTCCTGTTTCCAGCTCGTGCAACCCCACATGCTGAAATGAGCACAACTGTTAACCACCGGGATGGCTTGACGGCGAAGGTTCTCACCTCCCATACAGGAGGCCCCTGGTTTGGTCCCTGCCCCGTGTGGCCCCATATCCACCTGTGTGGAATGAAGCTATGTACAACTATGGAATGTACAACTATGGAGACTGCTCTGGACCCGCCTTCTCTCTCTCTGTCTCTCTCACCTTCTCTCAAACAATAAAATAAATCTTTTAAAAATAAAAATAAATAAAACAAAAAGTGTTAATGATAAAAGATACCTTCCTGATAATGATTTCTTTTGTTGGTCCCAATCAAATTTCTATTATTAATTTTGCTAACTATTTGATTCAGGGGATTGCTAGTGAATAATTTACAGTGTCTCCTTCCATAATTCCAGGTTATAAACCAAATCCTAAGGTAGGTCGTGACCATGGACTAATGGAGTTCTATGACTTCCTACATTGTAAATTGTCTGTGATGACAAAACTAGCCACAACATACATCCTACTGTTCCCTAAGGCTCTTTCTTTGGTCATAGTCCATCAATCCTTTGTTGTACGGTAACCTATAATCCTAAAGGATCAATGTTAGACCTCATACTCTGTATCACGTAATGATCTGCCCAGTTGTGATATTAATGATGAGAAAAGCTATGAGACCACACTGCACAATTGTTATTCTCCTTTAGTAGACACAAAATTCTACACTTTATAGAAGTTGAAGGGGATAGTCAGCTTTTTTCATCTCATGTAATTAATGTTCCCCCATTCATTCAGTGCAAAGAGGTAGGTCACTTGCTAATGTAACTGAAGGAGGAATGGGTGAAGGCCACTAGATTAGAGCGATTCCTCTCGGGAGTCCTTCAGGATTAGCAAACAGGACAATGCCAGGCATGATGCCCAGAGCACGGTAGAACCCCATACATATAAGAACACACTAGATGCCTACCCTCCAGAAAACAGAATATCTAAGAATAAAACCATCGATTGAAATAGTTGCTTATGAGTTCATCATAAGGGTGGGGTCTGTCATCAGTCTGTGAAAGACATTCTTTCACCTACAGAAGTCGATAAACTCTAAGCTTTGGTATCTTGTTGCAAAGTAATATTAGGAAACAATTTGTCAGGCCTGTAGTTTATAAATCTAAAAATACTCAGTAATGGAATACTCTACCACCTTGACCTATCCCTTTAAAATGTTGTGAGATTCTGTGCTCTCCTTTTTTAAAATTTTTTAAATTGTTTTTGACAGAGAGAGAGAGAGAGAGAGATACACAGACAGAGAGAACTGAACTGGGGGCACTCTCCAGTTCAGCATATGGTTCCACAAGGGCTGGGGCTGGGATTCGATCCTCAGTCCCAGGGGCTGCAAAGTGAGCGCTTAACCCACTGAGCCATCCCAGCTTCCCCAACTGTGCTCTCCTTTGACTTTAGCTTTCCATGCGCTCAGACATTTTGTAGTCATGAGATAATATGATTGTACCGAATTGTACTGGGTGTGTTACCTGGCTGCATCTGAGATAAGAGCAGATGGAACCATCCTTTCAACTGCTTTTAAACTCTGACTTGATTTATATAGCAGCATAAAACTTGGCTTGGCTTTAAATGCTGCTACTTCTTCTGGTCTCCCTCTGCTTCTTTTTTAATTTCTATTTCTTGTTGCCCAGCACTGCACTGTGAATATTAAAGTGTGTGGTTCAAGAAGACAGCTGCAACAGGCAGAAGTCATAGAAATTTGGAAGAATTATAACAACATGTTACTAGAGGTTATCTCGATGTTGTGGAATTAATTGGTGATTTACTTTCCTCTTTTTACTGTTATATACTTAAACTTCTTTATACTTATTTGAATTCCTAGAAATAGTCACAAAATAAGGTGTTATTTTTACAATAGGAAAAAATAATACTATTCACATTTTAATAAATGTGGTTACTTGTAAACTGTTTTGCCTGAATCATTTCTTTTTATCTCCATAATGCTACAGAAGCAGTTTTGAATAAAGCTAGAATAAGCTGAAATAATTCCCACTTTTAACATTCAGAAAACATTGTCTCCCTTTTATAATTAATTTAAATACATGTATATGTGTGATTATACAGCCACTTATGTCTACATTTCCTGGTTCCAAATGAAATTGGAGGCACAGAAAACCAGATTTTGCCAACTCCTGAGATTTAAGATAAACAATTTTGCCTACCTAAACCAAACTGAATTCCACACCATTCATTTCCATCCACATTAAGTTTTATGCAACTCAATAGGTTAATATTCTTTTGCTTTTATTTTTATAGAGTGGGAGTATAGGGGTCAGCAAACTGACTTCATGGTTGTGGGGGTGGAAATGGCACTGAGCTTAGAGCAACATAGCTCTTACTCTAATTTAAACTACTGCTGATTTTCTACTGTAAAAGTTACTTGAATTTAAAAAACGCATTTAAATAACAGAATAAACACTTTTCATGAAAGACTGAAGCTATTGTGTTCTTCTCCCCCTACTATTTCTAAATTCAATGGAACCATGATACCTGAGAACTAGGTGTTAATGTAGAAATTTCCTTGCATAGAAACATATCCTACTTCTTGCCAAGTCCACACAATTGGGGCATTTCTTGTTCTTGTGCTATTCAACTCTTCCCGAGACTTCGCTTACAGGTTTTCTTTCTTGTGTTGTATTTTAACAGAGACATATATATCAATGCTACTGCACATTGAGAAGTAACCTAAGGGGGAAACTGTCCCAATAGGATGAATGTTCATTTCCAAGAAAGTCTTTATCTTCAACAAAAAAGGATGGCTCAAAGGAATCAATTTGTTAGAGGAGAGTATATGATGATAAATTGATGATATATTATACCCTGGAAAGTGATGGCTCTGACTCACCCATTACCTCACCCATTACCTCACAAGATTATTGTGAAGATAAAATAAGAAGTTAGATGAAAGTGTTTTGTGAATTCCAAAGGGCCATGCAAATATCATTGTTTAGAGGGCCATGCAAATATCATTGTTCTTCCTGAGTAACTTCCAATAGGGCAACATCTGAAACAGTGTAAAAATAGACCAGTTGCCTGACAATCCAAGTTAAATGTTTTCTTTCTTTTCGTTTTTTTCAGATTAATTTCATTGTTTGACAGAAGGTGAAAGAGAGAGAGAGAAGGGGGAGGGTTCAGAGCAGTCTCCACAGTTGTTCGTCAATTAGCTGTGACCTGGTTTCATTCCACACAGGTGGATGTGGGGCTAAACAGGGTGGAAACCAAACTGGGGGCCTCCCACATGGGAGGCAAGAACTTTCACCACCATCCCAGAAGTTACCAGTTGCGTGCAGGTCAGCATATGAGTTTGTACAGGCTGAAGCCAGGATTTGATCCCCGGACCTGGCAGTTGCAAGGCAAGAACTCAACCTGCTGAGCTATCCTGGGATCACTTACACGTTTTCCTAAGCTGAGTAAATCCATCACATTTACAAAGACACTGATTTGTAAAAATTCTTTCATGATTTTAATATTAGAATTCAAGACATGTGTTACAAATGAGAATGATAGACACGTTTACTCTAACTTTTCTATCAGGAAATTGTGTAGTTCAGAGGGAACAAAAATCGTGTAATAATGTGAGTTATTTCTAGAACTCTTCCTCGGTCTTTTACAGCCATAGGTTGTTCCGGTTCACCACTGGACTTAATGTGTTTTGTTTGTGTGTTTGTTTTTTCGCTACTATTTGTATTTGGTACTTGTCATTCAGATTGCATTTTTCATCATCATATCACATTCACAGTTGACAGACTTCTTATTATAATATATACTTATTATTGTTTTAATATTAACATTAGAATAATTGTGATTAAATTGAGAACAACACGTGTAGTTTTGCAGGTACAAGATTTTAAGGATGCAAAACTGTTCACAGCTCCCATGGACAACAGCAGTGCTGATTACAGATCATTCAAACTAATGTTCTTTGATTTGACTCTTACAACTGTGTCTGTCCCTATTAAGGGGGTGGGGGAGAGAAAAGCAAGTGATATAATTCCCTATGTGTTGAAACCTTTTAGCTGGGAACAGCTTTTTAATGGCTTTTTTTGCAGTCAGCAGAAATGTACATTTATTCAACTGAAAGCAACCATCATGATAAGGAGAGAAAAAAAATGTTTCCAACTCTTGTTTCATGACATGATTTTCAAGATGGTTTTGGGAAGTTTCATTTACAGTCTCTAACAAAGCAAATCAAGAAACACATACATTATCTGAGCACAGAACACAATAAAAATAGGAAGGGAAATAAAATGGCTACATCAGATAAATAGCAGTGTATGTGCCCAGAGAAGACCTATTTTATTCTGAATCAGGAAAAAAATTGGCTGGCAAATGTGAGGTAGTTACTCATCTTTGAGGGAAAAAAAATCTTCCTGGTACAATTCAGTGTAATAAGTCACATAATGATCACAACCTCTGTAACAAAAGAACTGGCAGAGGATGCTACAAATGTGTCTGCACAGAGAGAGCCATTACTGCACTCATCTGCAAGATGGCTCCTCTCTAATTAGATGCTGCAGCAATGCAAACTGAGAGCACGTCTTCATCATCAACATCGGGGTATGTTGGAACACAAGGTGCTGATTGTCAAATTTAGGCACCTCCAGAGAGTATATTGATATTGACTATAATAGGACTTACCCTTCTTTTCTTGACAGGGTGCCCTACAAAAGACTGGCTACTGAACGTGTACAACACCTTGACAGTGAAGTTGCAGTGCAATGGGCGTTGGGTTCTAAATTCAGCAATTCAGACAAAAATCCGACCGTCAAAATGATCAGTGACAAGTCATTCTGTGGCCCTTAAACCTCTAGGGTTTTGAACCCTATAAAGTCAAAGGCCAGGAATTATTCTCTTTGCACTTTAGGTATGGCCTCCTTTGGGATATTGGAGATTAATCTAATTTGAAAAAGGGAAAATCCTCTCTCTATTTTTACAGAGCTTACATAATTGGATTTGTGGAATTAAAATAAATACAACACTATTATGCTCTCCTGAATTTTATTTTTTTATGATATGTTGAGTATTTAAGTATATTATTTCTCCTATAATTGTCAAGATAATGAAAGGATTATTAATTATCCCAATTTTAGATGGGAAAACAGAAGCTAACAGATGTAATGTAATTCGCAGGTAAGTGGCAGAGTTAGAATCCAAACCATGTTGATTCCATAATTACTATTCTTTATTCTACACTATTACCCACCTCTAGAAATATGGGAAACTATTTAAAGTATGGTTACAATTTTAAAGTTAATGATAAATCTGATCCTGGCTTTAAGTAATTTTTAGAATGCAACAATAAAGTTCTCAAATAACAATAAAAACACACGGTGTCTCAGGATTAGAAAACTAGTAGTGTTTGGGGGTTCTCTAGATTAGGTTATCTGAAACCCTAACCCTCTCTCCTCAGCCAGACCCTCTTTAACTCCTACCTAGTGTACAGCTAATATATTTTTTGCTATTGATTATTCACTATAGCTCCCACCTTCTTTAAATCGGTATACTCAGTATAAAAAATATTTCTAAAGAATTTTCATGAACACTTTTTATTCACATCACCGTCCTTCTTAAAACCCTTCAATAGCTCCCCATTTTCCATCTCATCAAGCTACTTTCTTGATCTGGAATTTCAGAACTCTCTGTCCTTAGTAAGTACCTAGTCCTTCAAATTCATTTTCTATTTCAACTTCTTATACACTTTCTCCACCATAATAAAAAATGTCTTCATTAGTTTCCTTTTTCTATATCTAATGTTTGCCTAAAAATGTCAATGTGTCAAAGTAGCTGTCTCACACCCCTTAAACACAAAATAAGTACCATTTTGATCTAATGAACAAATCAGTGTCCCATTTTTGAATTCTGACCCCCTATATCCAATTCAATCAGAGATAAAAATATAACATCGCTGCTTTCCAACTGTAATTACCCTAATGGTACCTGCATGGCTGAAGGTATCTCATAAATCAGGATTTTCAGCAAAAGCATCTATAGTACTCTCAGACTAGGAGGACTCATTTGCAATAATTCACTTGGCTATTCCATATTTCATAAAATTTCAGAGATGAAAGGAAACTCAAGTTCTTATGTAGATAATCAAATTGAGATACAAAGTTAGGAGGTAATTTGTCCGAGATGACAGAAAAATAGGTGGCAGGAATATAACTTCACATTTAGGGTCCTAATTCACTGCCGTGTGTGTTTGTGTACATGTATGTTTCTTTGTGCTACATTATGGCCCTTCTGATCCCATGTTACTATATGAGTACTAGTAAGGTTACAGACATCAACTTGCATGTCAGTTCATAGGGGATGGCTGAAGTACTGCTGAGAAGAATTCTGTGGCTGCCTCTGGCCTTAGCAGCAGCACATTATAATTAATGAACAAAGCCATGGAACTGGGTGAAGATAGGGTGACCAAGTACGGTAGATCCTGTGTTAACCGGGGCTCAAGCAACTGGCAAAATCTCAAGCAGCCAGCTTGAGTTCTGGTTAACAGAGAGTCTACTTACATTGATTCAGCATCTAGTGATTCCCATGGGTGCCAGTTTACTGAGAGTCTACTGTATCTGCTACATTTGCCATTCTGAATGTAATCATTATAACTCTAAAATACGGGCTATTATCATCATTTCCCTTTGACTCAGGAAACTGTCTTTCTAGGCCTCCAACTTCTCATATGAGGAGCAAAACAACAATGATTGCTGTTTTCCTCTGGTTTTCAGGTGTGTAAATAATCGCTTTGTACATGGGACAAAATTAAAATTGTTTCCATGGATTTAAGTAAAAAGGAAGAGAAGAAAAAGTCCTTGTACCTCCTTTTCTGACTAATAATAATGATGTCAGCTTATATGTAACACATTCTTACATTCTTTTAAAAATATTTTTGTACACAATAATGGATAGCCACCATTTACTGAGTGAAGCACCCATTGCCTAATTCAACTCTTTCAATACTCACAACAATCTTAAGTGACGTGAGGACTTATTTCCAAGATGGCCATCACCATGTCTTTGCCTCCATGCATGATTATGATATTCCTTCATCAATGAGCAGTCTACTCTTTCCCTTCCTTTTGATGCAGGTCTGGCCGGGATAACTTGCTTGAACAGTAGAATGTGGTAGAAATGGCCTTCTGAAACTTCCAAGGCCACATCATAAGAAGCCTACTTGCTTTTATCATGAAAGGCTCTCTTTAGAATGAATTTGTCACCACTGAATAGGTCTGACTACCTCCTTGGACTGCCATGCTATAAGGATCCCCAAGCCAACCGTGTGGAGAAAGCACATGGGGAGTGTGACCCAGCTCCCATGGTAGCTTTTCTAGCCCAACCACTAAACTATGAGTGAAGGAACCATCTTGGATCCACCCTAGCAGATGTACTATGAAGAACAACAAAGGATCTTAGTGAACAGCTAGAAGAAAAGGCCCCAGGTGTATGGTTCCAGCCATAACATCCCAGCCTCCCCAGCAACTCAAACTCCGACAGCTATGGCCTCAGTCATTAGGGACCCTAATCCCTGCCTCAATTCCTGAACCACAAAGTAGAGACAACAATAACATTGCCATGGTTTTAGAACACTAAGCTTTAGGTCAGATGGTTACACAGCAGTGTATTAACTGCAACAAAAGAAGGTATTATTAGATCAGTTTTATAGATGAGGCAACTGAGACCCAGAGAGAATAATTTATTTCTCCAAGGACACAAACCTGGTAAGTGATAGAGCTGGAGTTGAAAATTGGTTTGAGATTAAAGCGAGGGCCTAGGATCTTAACTACTATCCTGGCCTTTCTCCAGTTTAAGTTATAAAAAATAAAAAAAATAAAAAATTTGTGGAACGGAGAATAGAATCTATTATTCATGAGAGTCAATCAAAGCTATCAATGTTTAGAAGCTTCACCCTTTTATTTTATATAGAAATTGTATTAATTGGTGGCTTAGCCAGTACTAAACTCTGGTCTCCTTCTTCTAAGCTAAGTAGGGTTTGTTTTTTGTTTGTTTGTTTGTTTGTTTTTTAAGATTTATTTTATTTGAAAGAAGGTGAAAGAGAGAGGGGGTGGGGGGGTGGGGAGAGGGCCCAGAGCAGTCTCCATAGGTGTACATCATTACCGTAGTTGTGACATGGTTTCATTCCACACAGGTGGATGTGAGGCCACGTGGGCAGGAACTGAACCCGGGGTCTCCAGCATGGGAGATGAGAACCTTCACCACTGAGCCATCCTGGCAGTTACTGTTTGCACCGCAGTTCAGCATATGGGTTTGCATGGGCTGGGGCTGGGAATCAAACCCTGGACCTTGCAATTGCGAGTCAAGTGCTCAACGACGAGCCATCCTGACATCCTGCTTTTCTTTTCTCTTCTTTACTTTTTCCCACTATCAAATGTATAGCTGTCTTGCAAGGTAACTATATAAATTTTTAATAGTGCATGCAGAAAAATTATATGTAATTATGTACAAAAAATATATGTGTGTTACTTACTTATAACATTGTATATACCGGTACTATAAATTATATATAATTTTTTATGCATGCAACTATTAAAAATTTAGTCAATCTGACAGACATTTGATCCCACACAATTCACACAACTTAAATATAGTAAAGCAAATTAGTTCTTTAAGTGAACTAATCTCAAAGCCAGTGTTCAGAGAAGTAATAGATGAACCTTTAAAATAGGTAATAATTCTGCCTTAACCAACGACCTATAATTGAAATGTCTGAAGCACTAGTCAGAAGGGAATTGCAGCAATTCAGATGTGATTAATTTATTTTTTAAAAGGATAAAAGGTAAATTTATTAATGTCTGAAGCTGTTAAAAGACCTTGAAAAACAACACATTCTGGCTACTTCATTTTCAAATGGCAATTGAGATTAACTAGTGTTCTGTTATAAAGAAACAATAACCATAGGGTGGGTTCTCATAAGGTAGATCTATATATTTATTAAATTTAACTGAAAACTTATTTGTATTGCATAAATACAAGTTAGTCTACAAAAAAGGAAGTTTCTGCTTTTGAGAGAAACTTTATATAAGCTTCTTCTCAAACAATGCTTGTTGTATAGTAGGCAGTCCTTGGACATATCTGTGGAATATTTGTGGCATGAATGACAGTCATGGACTTTATTTAAATACAGTAGACTCTCTGTTAACCAGAACTCAAGCAACCAGCACTCTCAAATAACTGGCACAAAAATCAGAAAAATACTACTACACTTATCTGGCATGGGTAACGGTTCATGGAGAGTCTACCGTGCTAAAGGATAGTTTACATAAATAGTTCCCTGGAAAGAATTAAGCCAGAAGTTAAGATTTTCAACACAAAGAAAACTGTTCTTTCACATTGGCCAGGGTTTGTGTGCTTTAATTCCTACACAGGGACCCCCAGTTTCCTCCCACGCCCACCCCACATTCTTTTCACACAGTGATACTGAACCTGCTTGGCGTTCCCCTAATGTTCAGGCCTGTGTCCTATTCCCACGCATGCTATTTATTCTGTCTAGGATCTTCTTCCCTTAGATGTTCATGTGGGTCATTCCCTTACGAATGCAGCTTTCTGCTCAGTGCTTTCCTGCTCAGAGAGGGCTCCATGCCTACCTCAAATGCCACCACGCATGCCCTTCCTGGGCCTCATATTTTCTCAACAATCCTTGTGCATTGCAGACACTGTTTTACATACTTCCATTTGAATTATTTGTTTATTTGTTTGTTTGTTTGTTAGAGATTTATTTTATTGTTTTTGACAGAGACAGAGAGAAGGGAGAGGGCCCAGAGCAGTCTCCATAGTTGTACATCAACAGTTTTTGACATGATTTCATTCCACATAGGTGGGCGGGGGCTGCACAGGGCTGGAACTGGGCTGGGGGCCTCCCGCATGGGAAGCACACCCCAGTTCAGCACATGGGTCCACACAGGCTGGGGCCGGGATTCAATCCTCGGTCCCCAGGGCTGCAAAGCAAATGCTTAACCCTCTGAGCCATCCTGGCCTACCTGATTATTTATTTATTGATCAAGTCTCCCCCTGGGATTGTGTTCCATAAAGGCACAGACATTGTTGTTCTAGCTCATTGCTCTTTGGTGCAAATTCTAGAAGAGTTCCTAGCACACAAAGGTGTCCTTTAACATTAGGTAACTGGCTCAATGCAAGGAGCCAGAGGAGACAGGGCAACAACATGAACCACCACTCCCGACAAAACTCCACAGTGAAGCCCCATCTAGAGAATCTTCCCTGTGTGGACAAGAATGACGGTACTCTGAGTACAGTGATGCCTTAGAATTCAAACTTAATCCATCCCAGAACCCTCTTCAAGTTCCAAAACGTTCGCGTTCCAAGACAAGTGTGAGTTCAGATAAGCTATGGGCCAGACAGTCAATATCAGGGGTGGCCAACAACTTGATCACGGTCGACTGGTCGATCGTGAGGCCAATTTTGGTCGATCGTCGATCGCTCGCAATGTCTGGGGTGGAATTCCGTGTACCATGGACTTTGAAGCGATTGTAGAAGACAAAACTTTCTAGCAACACTTTAATGCATTCTGGGAATTTGCCAAGGTCATAAATTCCTAGAATTCTGACAGCCTGACACTGTGCTCTCCGCCCACCCAGACAATACATTTTGACTTATGTGTTACACTTGTCACCGGACGCAACGCGTGAACGCAACAGTTACGACTCGACTCATCGAAGAACACAGTCAGTTAGCTTGACTATTTGGTAGTGTCATACGGTAGCTTCTTTTCTTTTGTATTAACAGTATTATTATCAATCAATATTATTTATCCTCGGTGAC
>PVKE010039823.1:0-14846 GCA_004027555.1 Craseonycteris thonglongyai
GTTTCAAGCCATGCAGTTTGTGGTACTTTGTTACAGCAGCCTTAAGCAAATAACTTGTACATCTGTTACTGTACCAATATATTATGCACAGTATAAACACACACACAGATATTAAAAAATGTATAAATTGTGGTACATTTATACAATGGAATACTACTCAGCAATAAGAAAATATGAAATACAACAATTTGTGACAACATGGATGGACCTTGAAAACATCTTATTAAGCAAAATAAGTCAGACTGAAACAATCAAGAAACATATGACCTCACTTATAGGTGGAATATAAAACTGAAAGTAACAAAGAGACAAAAGCTCATGGACACAGTCAATAGTTTAGTGGTTACCTGAGGGTAAGCAGGGAGGAGGGTGGGAGAGATGGGGGTGTGGGAGTAGGGAGGGGGAATCAAACATACAGTGATGGAAAGTGAGTTGATTCTGGGTGGTGAACACATAATGCGATGTATAGATAATGTAATGTAGAATTGTACACCTGGAACAATGTAATTGATATCAATCAATGTCACCCCAATATATTTAACAATAAACAAATAAAATGTATAAAGATGCAAAACTAATATTTAAAAATTATTTTATCTTATTTATTTATAGCGTGCAAAGAGGTTGAGAGCAATGGTATTGAATATTTGCCATTTTAAAATAACCTTTTGATTTTGGAATAATTTTACATTTACAGAAAATTGTGAAGTTGGCACAGAAAGTTCTCCAGAGCCTTTCCTGGTCTGGATGGAGGAGGAAGAAGGAGCAAACAGTATCTCCCAGATAAACAGGTAGCTGGGCCATCTCAGCAGAGCTCTGAGCTTGGAGCAGGAGATCAATGTTAAAGTGTAATCCTGCGACCCACCATCTTCCTGCCTCAGTTTCCTCATCTGAAAACAGGGATGATGGCATATACATCATGGAGTTGTTGTGAAGGGGAAGTAAATTCTACTTCTGTCCCTTGCTAGCTAAATGACCCTGGGGAAGATATTTGATTCTTTTAGGCACAGTTTCCTTTTGGGTAAAGTGGAGAGTCATACCTTCCCTATAAGGTTATAAGGGGGTGGGAAATCGTTCAAGTCTAGACCACAGGGTCATCTGTTATTTAAGAACAAGAGCATATTCGGTGATTCCTTAAGGACCTTCCAGTCTTCAGATTCTGTGAATCAAGATAAGCAGAATCTGGGCTTGATGCTTTTCTGCAGGGAGTAGTTCTCAGCTCTGCCTGGAAAATTCCAGGAGGAGGCTTCTTCAGTACATATGTCTGAGAAGAGCTTATTTGTTCTAAAACGAGCGAGTGCGTGGGTTGCTATGCACCCTTGCTCCTCAGCACCCGCCCCTCGCCCCCACTTCTGCCAAGGCCAGCCTTGCCTTCAGCTGAGGAACCTCTACCACCCCTGCTCCTTCCTCCCAGCCTCCCTCAGGGGGAGGGAACGCTCCCTAGGGTCTTTATTTAAGTCTTTTTCTCTTTTTCCATGATGACGAAGATCACAGAACACCCATTTTAGAGCAGGTTGTTCTTAGCTCATTTAGTCAATGTTTCTCAATCCTGGCTACACTTTAGAATCTCTTGGGGGAGCTTATAAAGCAAACAGATTCCTGGGTGCTGTCCTCAGAGATTCTGGGGGAGAAACCCAGGCTTTGGTATTTTTTAGTAAAGCTCCCCAAGGGATTCTAAAGTCCGGTCACAGTTAAGAACTAGTCCAGGATTTTCAGACCACCTCCTACTGAAGACAGAGATCGTGTCTCTCTTGTTTACTGTATGTCCTAGCCACACAAGTATTTGTAGAGTGAATGATCAAACTCACTCTCAGAGCCCTGGGCAGTTCCTCAGATGCCGTGGAGGGTTGGTCAGAGGAGGGCTGGTCAGAGGAGGGCCACTTCACTGGGCTCTGTCTCCCATTCTTGCTTCAACTGGAACACTCACTGATAGCTGTTAATTTTTAAATGTATACACCCAGGTAAGATGTGGAAACCTCTCATTTACTAATAAAGTCTGGTTGTTCTAGAGAAAAGAGCAGGGAAAATTTTTCTTGATGCAGCAAAATGGCCTAAGAATAAGGTTCTCGTGCTAAAACCCCAACCAACACATGGTCATTAACAAGTTACATTTTGTAGTTTAGGAATAATTTAACTACACATTTATGGAGTTGAACGCAACATAGCCGTTTTTTCCTAATAGACTTTATTTAAGACAGTTTTAGATGAACAGAAAAGTTGTGAAGACAGTACAGAGTTCCCATATACCCTGTACCCAGTTTCCCCCTATGATTGATATCTTACATTAGTAAGGTACATTTGTTACATTAATGAACCAATATTGATATATTATCATTAACTGAAGTTCATATTTATTCACAAATCTTTAGTTTTTACCTAATGTTCTTTTTCTGTTTCAGGATTCTATTCGGGATACCATATTACATTTAGTTGCCATGTATTCTTACACTCTTCTTGGTTGTGACAGTTTCTTAAATTTTCATTTTATTGAAGATGAGTTTTGAGGAGCACTGACCAGGTTTTGTAGAATACCCCTCTCTTGAAATGTGCTTGTTTTTCTCGTGGTTAGATTGGGGTTATGAGTTTTCAGGAGGCAAGCCACAGAGGTAAAGTGCCATTTTTATGACATCATATCAAGGGTATCTACTGTCTACATGACTTCACGCTGTTGATGTTGACCTTGTTCACCTGGCTGAGGTAGTGTTTGTCAAGTTCCTCCACTGTACAGTTACTGTTTCCAGCCCACTCTTTCTCTGTAGTCTTTGGAAAGAAATCACAGTGTGCAGCCCACACTTAAGAGATGGGGAGTTACGTAACCCTTTTTGAGGGGGCAGTATCTACATAAAGTATTTGTAGTTATTCTACTTGGGAGTTCTTTCTCTTATTTAATCCTTTATTCACATGAGTATGGACTCTAGATATAATACTTGTTTTATTCTTTGGGTCATAATCCAATACTTCTTTATTTAGTTTGTTGCTTAAATTGTTCCAGCTTTGGCCATTGAGAACTCTCTGTTAGCTGTTGTGCACCTATGACATATGATGATCAGTGTTTTAGCACTTCCTTACTTCTGGGACTGCAATATGCTACAGGCTCATCATGCATATTTCCTGCCCCAGAATATAGCCATTTAAAAAATCTGTTTGAATTGTCCTTGTGTATTTCTTAAGTTCAGATTAATGCATTTTTTCTCAGAATAATTGAATACTTTATAAAGTATTAGAGAACTGTCAGGCAGTTGTGACTGATATTGGTCACTTTTTTTTAATTTGTATATTGTAGATTTCTTTATTTAAACATTTTTTTAAAGTATAGCTAACATACAATATTATGTTAGTTTCAGGTGTATACCATAGTCATTCAATATTTATATACCTAACGTGATTGCCATGATAAATCCAGGAACCATCTGACACCGTACCACGCTATCACAATACTATTGATTACATTCCCTATGCCACAAAACAATTCACAGATAGCTGCTGTCCTCGCTGGGCTTGGAGGTGAAAGAGACCAAGCCATGAACCGAGGCCAGCTGTTGCTAGTGCTGGGCTTAGGGCTGCTCAGCCAGAGGTACGGGACATGCCAAAGCCAGATGTTGCTTATTTGGATTTTGTGAGCCTTTGAGAGATTTTAGGAAAGTCTTCAGCATGAGCCAAGGCAGGCAGTTTGTACAGAAAAGCCACTGGAAGCAGCTTGGGTGAGCCTGAAAGTTGGGTGGAGTGGGGTTCCAGGGAATCAGAGTGAACAAACGGTGTTAGCTAGGTTGATGGAGACTTAGATATGGTGGCTGCCGGCATCTGCAAGCTGTGGAAGTGGGAGGAGGGTTCAACAAAGAAACAATTGCTTTCACCAGCTTCTCCATCCCAGAGAAAGCTGCCCCTCCAACCTTCACCCCAGTGCCAGACAATTAATTCAATTTCTCCTTGTATGTCCCTGGCGACTTTTGAGCTTCTGCCTCAGTTCTGGAGCTCAGAAAGAGTTCATCAGTGAGTAAGTCCATGTGTGGGCCCTTTACAAGAAGCGCCTGGACTGTAGCCACCCTTGTCTTACTCAGCCACAATCTCTGCTGGTTTCAGAATTTATGAAGACTTCTCCTCCTGGTCCTGGAACTGTTGGTTGGAAAGTTTGGTGTGGGGCTGGGACCCCTTGCTCCTCAGAGGTAGGCAAAATCTCTGCAGTGGAGATATTCTTCCCAATTTTTAACAGTCACATGCAGGTATGGGACCAGTCCATTTTGTGTCTTTGATCCTCCTACTAGTCTGGAGGTGGCTTCTTCTGTATGACCTTAGTTGTAGAGCTTTGGTTCAGCTAGACTTCAGGCAATTTTCACTGATGGTTGTTCTGTACTTTAGTTGTAATTTTGATGTGATCATGAGAGGAGATAAGCACAGCATTTACTTACTCAGCCATGTTGACCAGAACTCCATATTTTGCTAATTTTTTTCCTTGGTTGAAATACTTATTATTTTATTCTTAATTTGGTATTCAGAATTTTTTATATTTTACTATAGAAAAGTCTGTGAGTTATAAAAGTTTTAAGCCCTGGGGAGCTCCTGGTGTCCATCAGCTGCCTAAGTGAGCCAAAACACTTAGGAACAAAGTCTTCAATAGTCAAGGTCAAGAGAGAGTGATACAATAAGGACATGGGAAAAAGCTGTCTCAGCCCATGGGCCAGAACAGCTGAACCTTCCCTTAAACTGGTTGCTGGCCCTGAGCCTTTGCTAACAGCCCTTCTTTGCCAATAATGTTATTTCAGTTGTTGTATTTGTTATTAATATTTTACTAAGCACAGGGTACTAGTGATTCATTCAATAAGTATTCAGTGAAAACATCTTTTATGTGTTAGGTATCTTCCTGGGCATAGCTGAAGATAAGTAAGACGAAGTCTCTGATTCCAAGGAATGTATAGTATATATAGAAAGATAAGATAAAGGGTATATGGGTAATTACAGAAAGTAACAGGTGTTCTGGGGCCATAAAATTCTCCAGGAGAGACTTAATCTCTCTTGAGGGATCAGGGAAATTTCCATAGAGAAGTGGATAGTTGGATTGGGTCTTTTTTTAGAAATTTATTTTATTGGTGTTTTTTTTTTTTACAGAGACAGAGAGAGACAGAGAGAAGGGAGAGGGCCCAGAGCAGTCTCCATAGTTGAACTTAATCCGTTTTCGACATGGTTTTGTTTCACACAGGTGGGGGGGGGGGGCGTGCAGGGCCAGAACGGGGCTGGGGGCCTCCAGCATGGGAGGCAGTCCCCTCGAGCCAGGGGTTGAACTGGGGGGCAAGAACCAAACTAGGGGCCTCCTGCATGGAAAGCACACTGCAGTTCAGCATATGGGTCCACATGGGCTGGGGCTGGGATTCGATCCTCGGTCCCCAGGGCTGCAAAGCAAGCGCTTAACCTGCTGAGCCATCCTGGCTTCCCCTGGATTGGGTGTTGACGGATAAGTAGAAGTTTGCTAGGCAGAGAAAGGGTCATTTTAGGTTAGGGAGTAGAGTGGGCTGCATGAACAAGACTTAGGGTTGTGAAAGGGACTGCCAAACAAGTCAGGATCCCTAAGAATGTTTATTGAGCCTAAAATATAATTATGATTCTTTCAGTATCCTTTCCTAGATTAACAGTTTCTGTGCCAGATTTATCTTTGTAACTCTAGCACCTACACAGCTCACAGTGAGGAGCAGGTGCTCAAAAGCAGTTGTTGAATGAATAAAAGAAAAGATGCAAATTTGTTCTAAATTGATTTCTTCAATGTATGCCTATATTTGGCTATAAAGATGTATAACATTATACATAATAATAAAAATCTCAAAAGAACTTAAATTTCTAATAAAAGTGGATTAGATATTATGGTACATTCATTAATACAGTAGAATTCTATATAACTATTAATGACAATAAAGATATTTATGAATTGGAATAGTTATATAGCATATTTATTAGTAGGAATAGCAGGTTACAGAAACAAACTACATTATACATATAAGCCTGGTTTTATAAACTATATATGTGTGTGAATATATACACACATGCACATATACACACATATACACTTATATGAAAATTTTGGGAGAATTTTTCAAATAAATTATACATTATTTAAATTTTCTCCTTTTTGTTTATTTAGTCATCTTCATTTTTAAAATGATGCATATGCATTAAATATGTATGAAGAAAAAATGTTTTTAAAAGACTCAGATTTTGAGAAAAATGTATATTGAAAGTCATAATGCAGTAACCAAAAAGAGTTTCCTATTAAAATACAAATACTAGTGTATGCATGCATGTGTGCGTACATGGGTATGGTCGTATGCTTGTGTGTTTGGTATAGGTATATTAATATTTTAACACATTGTTGTCTCACACTGAATGGTCTTTTTCTTAGGATTGAATTCTCACTACAGTCTTGGGTTAGAGGCCAGGCTGGCGTTCTTGTGGGTGAGAAAGTGTAAATACTAGGGATTGAGGCTCGTAGCCTCAGTCTTGCCTGTCATTATGTGCACACAGCTGGCAACTGGTTGAGCTGGACCTCATCCACAGGCCTCAACTCCAGGGGCCAGAAAATTCTTTCCTATTCCAGAGGCTATCCTGGGAAAGGCAAAAACAAACAAACAAACAAACAATCAAACAACGCCCCCCTACCAGCCATATTAGTATCCCAGAGCTTTTTCCTGACATCACAGTCTTAAAAAATCATACTGTAGATGAATATTTGGTGATATACAAACATGTCCACAAAAAATTCTTAAGTGAAAGAAGCAAGTTATAACTGTATGATCCCATTTTAGAACAAGATAAAATGTTGCATAAACACATGAAAAAATCTGAAATAGGATATATTATGAAGTGTGAAAAGTCAGATGCAGTGTATGTGGTATGCTACCTTTTGTAGTAAAACAGCTATAAAATAAGAATTTATGTTTGTGCTTGTATTTGTGTTAGGAACACGAGAAAGATGCACAAACAACCAAAAAGAGTTTACCTAAAAAGGTGAATGGGTGGGAAACATAATAAATGGGGGTCAAGTGGGGAGAACACTTCTCAAAAAATATTTTTTATTTTATTATTTTTTAATAATACTTTTTTTTATTAGATTTATTGTATTGTTTTTGACAGAGACAGAGAGAAGGGGGAGGGCCCAGAGCAGTCTCTGTAGTTACGCGTCATCAGTTTTTGACAGGGTTTTGTTCCATACAGGTGGGCGAGGGCCGCACGGGGGCGGGAACTGGACTGGGGGTCTCCCGCATGGGAAGTTCACCCCAGTTCAGCATATGGGTCCATGTGGGCTGGGGACAGAATTTTATCCTCAGTCCCTGGGGTTGCAAAACAAGTGCTCAACCTGCTGAGCCATCCCGGCTTGCCCCCAAAATATCTTTTAAATATCACTTTGATTTTGAAACATTCAAAAAGCTAAAATTAAATTTAAATGCTGGGATGGTTCAGCAGGTTGAGTGTTTGTCTTGCAGCCCCAGGGTCCAGGGATCAAATCCCGACCCCAGCCTATGCGTACCATATGTTGAACTGGGGAGTACTCCCAGTTCAGTTCTCACCAGGGTGAGACTCCAGCCCAGTTCCTGCCCTGTGCAGCCCCACGCCCACCTGTGGAATGAAACTATGTGGAAAAACCAATGATGTGCAACTATGGAGACTGTTCTGGGCCCTCCCCTTTCTTTCTGTCAAAAACAAGAAAAATAAATCTTTAAAAAAAAATTTTTTTTTTATCTAGTAGGCATTCCAAAATGCTTATTTGGGGGTGGTTCCTGGCTTTGGTGCATGTATATTTTCTCTGTTTTACATGTATAAGAAAGGGACTTATTTTAAAACCTTTTTTTCTGAACTTATTAAAGTGTACCAGTGGCTGAAAAGGGGGGTTGAATTAGATTTCTAAAGAATTTTGGGTAAAAAAGGCATCCTGTAGAACTGTAAATGTCAGTAATTTTTTTCACCGGAAACTGTTTATTACATCAGACTGCTAGTCTGCAAAGATACATTCTGGGCCTGGTTTCCGTTGTAAGAAAATCAGTAGGCCCTAGAATACCCTCTGGAATTGCATTGAAGATACTGCATCGGCTAAAAGATGAAATGCAGATTTCCCAATACAAGACCAGTCCTTCCCACCCTTCACTCCAAAAGTTGATTCAGATAATGCTTTAAAAAGAATTCTACTTTCAGGGAAATGGAAAAAGTCTGGACTAAAGATATTCTCTGGGCCTTTAGCATTTTTGACTGATTGTGAATTTAATATATTTTTAACTCAATTCAAGTGCTTTTCTCTCAAGAGACTGCTCCTCTGTTTCTCATCTGTGGTGCCTGGCTTGTAGTTAGCAAAGTTTGGCTGGGTGTTTGTTGACACATTTTCTGGGCAAGGCAATTTGAGAAATACTGACATTTCCCCTAACTTCCTTTTTAGGCATCAACCCAGTTTGTCTCCCCATCTCCATTGAGGCTCCAGGCTCTTTCTTGGAAGAAAAGACTCTGCTCTAGTCTTCACAATCACTTTCAGACATTTGTCTTTCGTTCCTTCTCCAGACCTGTCTCTGTTCCACAGCCTGGGCTTCTGCCCAGTCAGCTTCCGAACCATGCTGTCTCCCTAAGCACAGTGTCTGAAGCTCTCAAATTTGGAAGGGACTTCAGAGATCTTGGTTTGAAAATCAGGAATCTCTTCTACCACATCTTTGTCAGATAGTCACCCAATGTCTTCTTAAACACTCATAGTGACAGAGAGCTCACTACCTTTTCAATCAGTTGCCCGTTCATGGTAGTATTAGAAAGCTGTTTCCTAAGAAAACTAAGAGCGTGTGGTCCTCTTTCTTATTGTTTAGTTAATTTCTGAGTCAAGTGGAAAGGGTGGCCTGAGAGGAGGATGGGGAAGAGAAGAGATCACTGGACTCAAGGGAGCAGGTCGAAGACTGGCATTTGCTGCTAGGGCAATGGGGGAGGGGCACACTAGAAAGAGCTCTGGCTTTGGCCTCAGCAGACAGGGCTTCATCTTTCAATTATTGACCCAGTTATCCAGGGCAAGTGAGTTGTACTCTGAAATTGGAGTTGTAATAACTACTACACAGGGCTAATCGGAGTACTGAATAAAATAATCAGGTGACAATGCTTTGTAACTTTAGAGTTTTACAAATGAGAGCGTATCATCTAGTATCATCTAAGATACTAGATGTCTAGCTTAGTAACCAGCCCAGCTCAAGGACCTTACAAAGTAAAAGGTTTTGCCATTTTCTCTTCCTGCACCTGTGTGTTATTGGCAGAATCATGACCGCTGTTGGCCTCCTCTGAGGGGCCAACCAAATGCGATGACAGAATCTGGGCAAGTCAAAGGCTGAAGGATGTGAGTTTCCATCTGGTGTAAAACACTCACTTTTTAAGATGAATTGAGAAGGATTGGTAACTTGCCCAGTCACATAACCCAATCATGGTGGGCTGGACCTCAACCCCAGAAGCCTGATTTCTAGTCACAGCCCCTGAAAGCTTCCCTGACAAAGGTGCAGTTGGTATTTTGGACAGTACAGCCTTCATTGTGCAGAACTTCCTGGCTCACAGTAGTACGTTTAACGACTCTGATCTCCATCCACTACATGGCAGTAGTTTTACCTTGTCTTAGGATGATCAAAAAGGTTCCCACACATTTGCTATTGTTTCCAGGGGTCAGTATCTCTCCCAGTTGACAACCACTGGCAACCTCAGTGATAGGTCCTTTAAAGTGGAAAGAGTGTCGGATTAGGTGTTAGAAAATAATGGTTGATCTTAACTAGCTCTGTAATCTAAAGAAAATACTGTTGTGTCTCTAAGCCATAATTTCCCCCTCTATGAAATGAGGGGGCAAGTCCAGAGGACCTCTGAGGTCTCCTCAATGCCTCTGTCCTCCAGGTCTCCCTCTGCCCTACCTGCATCTGAAAAGCCTCTAGCAATGAACCTTCATATTAGGTCGTGGTATGATGGGTGATTTATATTCTTTTATATATACCTTTCTATATTACCAAATTTTCTACATTGAGCATATATTGTTTTATAGTTATAAACATCTCCTTATTCTTTCTTTTAAAGATTTATTTTATTGGTTTTTGACAGACAGAGACAGAGAAGGGGGAGGGCCCAGAGCAGTCTCCATAGTTGTGCATCATTAGTTTTTGACATGGTTTTGTTCTGCACGTGTGGGAGGGTGTCTCGCAGGGCTGAAACTGGGCTGGGGGACTCCCTCATGGGAGGCACACCTCCTCAAGCCAGGGACCGAATCGGGGGACTAGAACTGAACTCAGGGCCTCCTGCATGGGAAGCACACCCCAGTTCAGCATATGGATCCACATGGGCTACTCAGTCCCCGGGGCTGCAAAGCGAGCCATCCTGGCTTCCCCTCCTTATTCTTTTGATTCTCTCTCATTCTAGTACTTTTTCTTTCCCCCTCCTGCCTCCCCTCCCCCTTCTTCACCCTCTCCCCTATACTGGCATCTTTCCATAGGCATTTAGGTATATTCAGGTTTCTCTCACTAATAAAAAAAATATTCCAAAACCTTTGGCTAACCTATCTCTCCTTTTTTATCACAATCAAAGCAGTTTAAGAAATTACAAGAATAGTATAATTTCCACATACTTTTCATCCAGTTTTCCCAAATGTTTACATTTTACCACATTTGCATGTGCTTTCTCTATTTTAATAAAAACATATAAATATATATTTTATATTTTATTTTTCTCTTAATTTATTCACTGCCTTTATTTATTTCTATTCTACTACCTTTCTGTTTCCTGACACATTGACTTATTCTTTTCCTTTTTTTCTTACTCTTCTATAAGTTTTTTTCTTTTTTTTTCTAATTTTGGAACTAGGTGCTTAATTTTTTTCTCTTCTATCTTCTTTATCACTATAAATAAAGATATGCCATTTCCTCTGAACAATGTTTTAACTCTAGTCCATAGGCTTTCATATGTTTTCATTATTACTGTTTCCACATCGACTATAACTTTAGTTGTTATTTTCCCTTAAGCTCAAGAAATGTTTGAGACATTTTTTATTTTCTGAAGGTGGAAAAGTCTTTTTAGTTTCTGATTTTTATATTATTACTGGTTTTATTGTACATTGTCTGAGAATGCTTTCTCATGGCCTAATGTGTGGTCAAGTTTTGTGAATGTTTCATGGGCCCTTGGGGGAAGAAATGTACTTTTTATTCAGGATACAGAGTTGAAATTTTATCTATCAGAACTTCCTTAACTAGTAATTCTATACATAATCTTCTCTATCATTGTTTATCTACTTGACCTGTCATAGACTAAGAGAGGAGAATTAAAGTCTCCTACTAATGTGTTTGGGTCTCTTTCTTTTTGTATCTTCTATAATTTATGCTATATGATGGCCATTGTTACATTACTTGGTGTATAGATTTTCTAACTATTATATCTTCATTGTAGATCTTCCTATCTCATTCAGTACAAGTATTTTGAAGTACAAAAGCTTTTAAGGTTTTATGTGGTCAAACTTTATCAATATTATCATTTATGGTTTCTGTGTTTTATATCATGCTTAAAGAGGCTAGCTCTACCTCCAGCTTTTAAAATTATTCAGTCATGCTTGCTTCCAGTACTTTTTGTGGTTACTGTTTTTTCACATAAAACACTTTAAATCATCTGGAATTTATTTTGATGTAAAGAGTGAGTAGATACCTAGCTTCACTCCCCATTCCCAATCTTGGTCTTGTCAGATGGTTTGTCAGATGTCTAAACATCTTTATTGAATAATCAGTTATAGGAGTCATCTGTTGTTTTTGCCTCCTGCCCAGAATCCTTTGCCTCTTCTTTTGATTACTTTTCTTTTTTTTTTAATTGGGGAACCACCTTTCAGTCCATATGGTATGTTTGGAACTGACACCAGCTGCTTCAGGGCTGGTATATAAGTAAACCTTGGCTTCATCTTCCTGGCTATAGTCATTGGTTCAGGGATGGGGCATGACCCAAGCTAAGACAGAGTCAAGAAGACTCAACTCTAAAACTTTTATTACTATTATTTCAAAAAAGATAGGTTTTTCTGTTTTGTTTTGTTTTTTGTTTTTCTGTTGGACTTGAAGTTATGAAAGTGTAAACCTGGGATTTCAGGGACCACTACCATGTGTAGCCCAAGAATGAAACAAACACAATGAATAGTAGCAGAGCATTGTGTGATAGAAAGAGAGTAGATATCTGTTAGAGCTGAGGCTCTAGATCCCACTACACCTATTCAGTGATGTGAGGATATATATAATATGTAATATTATATATTGTATATTACATATTATATATATTTATGAAATATATATATTTAATGAAATATAATGTTATAATACATATTTAATGAAAAGAAAGGTATATATGCTAAAACTAGAGAGAGAGAGAGAGAGAGAGAGAAAGAGAGTTGGGGTTTTCACTTGCTATCAAAAGACTGAAAAGAAAAGAAAAAATTCACTGACTTGCAATGTTTTTATTATATGGAAGATTCTGACATGAACTTAGTCCTCTGATCTGTTCCATTGATCTATTTGTCTAGTTTCTCTAGTTTCAGTGTCATGAACTAGAGAAACTTGGTTTTCAGAAGTCTTTTGTTTAGTTAGCTTAATATTTAAGAATATTTTGAGTTTGAATGTTGCGGTGAATGTTGGCTGTGACAGTTCTTAGTTGACCCTTTCTTCAGAGAATTGCTGTTGGCCAAACAGGAGCCCTTCTATCAGGGAGGCCGTGCCCCTGACCATCGCAGACTGCCAATGACTAACTTGTGCGGGATCAAAAAGGCCAACCCTCTTCTCTCAAAGTGGGACTGGGCTCTAGCTGTCACTCACTGGAAGGACTGGCCTCTGTAACAGCTGAAGTAATGCAGATTAAGGGTGTTGATTCTTTTGAATGTATCTGCAAAGTTTTCTGAATCAACTGACCTTTTAAGATAATACCAGAAAATCAACATTGGGCAATCACCAATGTGTATGTTTATTTATTCAGGCAAGATCATCAGAGGGTAATAAAACCATTGAGTAAAATTTAGTTGGGGAACAGCTTACTTATTAATTACATGAGGGGAAATTACTTTTATAATGGAAAGAACTGGCATGAGCACCTTACCCAAGTAATCAAACTAAACATCAGTAATACTGGGGCAAGCTGACATTGTGTGTCTCTTGAAGTGATGTGAGAGGAAGTGCACAGTAACCCAAGTTGTATTCCTGCCAAAAATGTTTAATCTGAATCCAGTCGTGAGACATCTACTAGAGAGACTCAGAGAATGTCTTTGCATTTAGAAGCTTGCACTTTACATGTTTTTCATTAAAATGTATGTAAATAGATAGGATAGATGAATTTAAGTAAAATGTTTATATGTGTTCATTAAATTATTTTCAACGTTTAATAGATTTGAAATTCAAAAAATCTGCAAATGAAATAAACTGTCCTTCATAGAAGCACACAATATATACTATAGAAAAATTTCACATGCTTTCAAATTTGTTCATCATTCAATAAAATAGTTCAGTCCTATTTGTCAAATCATATTATGAAATGTGCATTACAATTATAGTCAATGCTCATCTTATTTCAACTTATAATAAGATTTCCCAGTTCCTATTAACAAAAAAATAAAATTATATGCTAGCTGCTGGACCAATTAGTTTTAGCACATATACCTTCTTTTTCATTAAATACATGGGAAATTTAATCATAATGCCTAATTAAATTAATGGAGCTATTTTGGTCTTTTAAATGCATTATACCCAAAAGCTGTCCACTAGAGTTCAGTACCCACATGTACACACATTTACTGAAGGAGTACCTTGCCTTCAGTAATCCTCATCACATTAAGAATAATTGATAACTTTAGCCACACATCACACTGGATAATTATAAACTAATGAAGGCTACCATTATCATCTTGTTTTGGTAACTTACATGTGATTAATTATATTAGATCTGCAGCAGTTTTATCTTGACCTGACTGCTTTCAGTAATCTTTTTTTTAATGATTTATTTTATTGTTTGAGAGAAAATAGGGGAGGAGGAGAAAAAGGGGAGGGCCCAGAGCAGTCTCCATAATTGTACATCATTAGTTGTGACATGGTTTCATTTCACGCAGGTGGATGTGGGATTGCGTGGGGTGGGAACCAAATCTGGGGCCACCCTCATAGAAGGCAAGAACCTTCACCACCAAACCATCCCAGCGGTTACCAGTTGCACTGCAGTTCAGCATATGGGTTTGCACAGGTTGGGGTGGAAATCGAACCCCGGACCTGGCAATTACAAAGCAAGAGCTCAATCCCTGAGCTATCCCAGCATCCTCCAATCCTTTTTACATTATATGGGACAAAGTTTATTATTCCAAGTTGTTTTATATTATTCCTTAAACTTTATACTAAAATATTTATTTGAATTGAAAAATAACATTAGACTCTTTCTGATAGAAAATAAGTGGTAGTCTGATTTGGCTGATTGATTTGACCATGAGGCCCACCTTTGTCAAAAGTGTTCTAGTCCACATTTTTCAGAACGTTTATTATTGACTGATCTAAATGAAACCTCTGAGTTTTGATAAAATGAAGTTAAAGCAGGTGATAAAACAAAGGCACTTAAGCAGAAACACTGAGTGATGCGGCAGACATCGTCTAAGGTGGTCCCAGGGATCCCTGCTTCCTGCTATTCTCCCCTTTGTGTCATCTCCTCCCCTTCAGTGTGGGTGGGACTTGCTTCTACCTAAGTACGGGATGTGTGTGATTATGTTAACGTGATTAAAGTACATAAGATTGTAGCACCAGTTTTGTTAGGAGGGACTCTTTCTCTTGTTGGTTTTGAAGGAGCAAGTGGCCATGTTGGGAAGACCTCAATGTGTCAAGGAG
>PVKE010039824.1:0-14853 GCA_004027555.1 Craseonycteris thonglongyai
TCTTAATTTAAATAGAATTATTGTTATTCCTAATATATTTGTAATACTGTCCCTTATTTTTCTCTCAGTGTAATGACCGCAGTTTAGAGATCTGTTGCCGAGAATGCTCACTGATCAAGTAAATAGATAGGTAAGAAAAGCAATTTAATTTAAAACAAAGAAAAGGTACTTACATTTTAAACAGAAGAAAAATTGAAACTCAACGTGGTCACTGAGGATAAATATTATTGATTGATAATAATACTGTTAATACAAAAGAAAAGAAGCTACCGTATGACACTACCAAATATTCAAGCTAACTGACTGTGTTCTTCAATGAGTCGATACGTAACTGTTGCGTTCACGAGTTGCGTCCGGTGACAAGTGTAACACATAAGTCAAAATGTATTGTCTGGGTGGGCGGAGATCACAGTGTCAGGCTGTCAGAATTCTAGGAGTTTATGACCTTGGCAAATTCCCAGAATGCATTAAACTATTGCTAGAAAGTTTTGTCTTCTACAATCGCTTCAAAGTCTATGGTACACGGAATTCCACCCCAGACATTGTGAGCGATTGACGATCAACCAAAACAAAGTCCATGGTACACGGAATTCCACCCCAGACTTTGCGAGCGATTGACAATCGAACAAAATTGGCCTCACGATCCACTGGTCGACCACAATAGACTTGTTGGCCACCCCTGGTCTACTCCACTGGCAGAGTAGAGGTGGACTGATACTCCTTATATCTGTCAGTTTTATTAGTTTGACTTTTTGATATGGAAATAATAAGAAGGAATATTCTCATTAGCTCTTGGAAAGGGTGGGTTCTTCCAGAGATTTGGGATACACTCCTTTTTTTTTTCCTTATATGTTCTCGCTGAGAATGTCATTTAGAGTGGAGGTGTATTATAATGACTGTATAACGTGGCTACAGGCTACTGGGAGATGATTCTTGTCACCATCTTGGTCTTGACTAATTCTGGCTGGTCTTTTTGTCTCATCTTGATTTACTGGCCCTTTGTCTTTGACTTATAGTTAATGGTTTTCTTGGAGGTCCTGCTGTCCCTTGACTGGTAGTCAGTGGTTTTCTTAGAGGCCCTGTCCCCACCCTATGTCACCCCAGCCCCTGGCTTCCATTGTTTTCAGCTACACCTCAGGACTGGGAGAGAAGAGGCCTGGGTTGCCTTTGGGGTTACCTAGTAGACTAGCTATTCTGAAAAACAAAAAATGCCTAGAATTTCCATTTCAGTGTCCCAGATGGTTTATATGCCTAAGAAAGATGATTATTCTAGTGTAATGCTCATTCAGAGGTATTCTATAGCCCAAATGGTCTGAGATCCACGTGTTATATTTATAATAGTCACACATTTACAATAGTGTTCCCCAAGATTCACTCTTGGGACCGAGATGATTGAGAGAAGAGCAATAGAAGCTTCAGCCACACTGCCCAGAATGAGCTCAGCTCCTCTAACCTTGGAAGGAGATTGTGCTCTCCCACCTCTGAATCCTCAACTCTTACTTCTTCAACATTTACCAGTGGAGTTGGGACTCAGACGCATCTCTTGAAACTGGAGGTATTTGATGAAGAATGGAATTCTGAGAGAATTGAGATTGCTAATAAAGTTCCATATTAACCAAACATTTCTGTATTAAGCAAGAAAATATCAATGCAGCTCCTTAAAACAAGAAGCAAAGGAAAGAAGATGGCTTTCTGAAGTCCAAAGACAGGCACAGTTAAGGGTAGTGATCTGCCAGAAACCTGCCTGGAAAAGAGAGGGATGGTAGAAAGCTTGCCTGTGAATGATCCAGGCTAACACGATCAGATAGGAGGGAAAAACAAAAGAAACTCCTTAAAACTTCAAGTAGTGGATGAAGGCTGACTCTAATTCCCAGAGTCTTCATAGCTTTGGAGAAAGAAGCTTTTCCAATGATGGTGATCATGGTGAGCTTCTCAATGAAGTTGTGGCCTTAGATCCTGGTTACCTTATCTCATTCTTAGAAAGATTTGACTGTGATCCAAAAATGACATGTCTTTTTCTTGTCATTCTTGTTTTATAATAAAAATCTCCCTGGAATTACCATAAAAAATATCTGCAATGACAACTATTTTCAAAGGTGAATTTTTTAAAGCCTAGATATAATCTCTAATAGCTTCTACATTTATTTCTTAGTATTTTGCTGTGAGAGCTGATGTTCAAAAGTAGATGCTATAGAATACTAAACAACTCTTAAATATTCAATTTAAAAAATGGGGTAAGCTGAATGGCTCAGTGGGTTGAGCGTTCACTTTGCAGCCCTGGGGGCCGGGGATCGTGGATCGAATCCCAGCACAGGACCGTGTGGACCCATATGCTGAACTGGGGTGTGCTTCCCATGCGAGAGGCCCCAGTTCAGTTCTTGCCCCCTGGTTTGGCCCAGGGCTTGAGGGATCATGCCTCCCATGCAGGAGGCTCCCAGCCCAGTTCCTGCCCTGTGCTACTCCCACCCACCTGTGTGGATTAAAAACTGATGAGATACAACTATGGAGACTGCTCTGGGCTCTCTGCCTTCTCTCTGGCTGTCTCTGTCTCTCTCTGTCTGTCAAAAACAAACAAACAAACAAACAAACCCAATAAAATAAAAAATGTGTAATTGCTTTTATTTCCTATTTTTGTGGGTGAAAAGACTAAAGACCAGAGAGGCTGAATGCCTGAAGCCACAAAGCTGATAAATTATGGGCATAGGATTTAAATCCAGGTCTGTGCAACTCAAATCTGTATTCTTTCCAATCATTTTAAGCATATTATAAGCATTAATAAATAAAAACAAACTGATATATCTCAGAAAAGCTTTACATTATGTGAGTAGAAACAAATAATTTTACCAGATAGTGAGAAATTTTAATTTACCATATTATTATGTCCTTTAAGGGTCCTATTTCACCAACTATAAAACCTATAGATAAACCACGTCTCCAGTAATAAATAAGGCTATGATTTTGGAGTCAGAACACATTAACAGAAGAGGATTCTGAACAAAGGATATATCCACTAAGCATCTCAAAGCACCGATGGTAGATTTAACTGAAAAATAAATAAAACCAGATTTTGGGGGAGATAATTTTTCTCAAATGATGAATCATAATAGCTAACATATATCAAGTTCCTATATTTGGCACACATTGTTCGGCATGGTACATAGAGGATCATATTATCCTTGAACCTTATGCATTAAAAATATTCTTCATCATCAAGACCCCATTTTTTAGACGGGAAAGTGAAACTTACTCAGAGTCTCACTGGTACCTAGTGGGCCAGGGTTTGATGCCAGGATCTGCTCTCTCAATAAAAAATTTACTATAAAAATTTACTGGCAACAGAGTTCACTAATAATGTATCATTTATCCTTCAAATAAGAAATTTTTTTCACAATGAGAATTTGTTGTTATTAACCAGGATGCATGTTTAAGGTGAAATAAAAATATCTTTCTTTAATGAACTGTTGTCACCATCCACCTTTTATTTCCCAACTGAAAGTAGAGGACTGGTACATATCGTGCACAAATGGAAGCTGGCAAACAGAACCTGGGTTTTGAGTAAAACAAGTCAGACATATGCTATTCAGTACTTGAAAGAGAAGAGACTTCAGATAATGCAACCAGAAACTTTCAAAGAGAGCAGAACACCTCAATCATTTCCATATAAAAAACACAGAGGTTGAAATTCAATAGCTGGGGAAGCTGGATGGCTCAGTGGGTTAAATGCTCAATTTGCAGCCCCGGGGACTGAGAATTGAATCCTGGCCCCGAACCGTGCAGACCCATATGCTGAACTGGGGAGTGCTCCCAGTTTGGTTCTCACCAGGGTGAGACCCTGGCCCAGTTCCTGCCCTGTGCAGCCCCGCTCCCACCTGTGGAATGAAACTATGTGGAAAAACCGATGATGTACAAAAGCAGCTGAGGGCACCAGTAGAGTTGCATGGCGTGACCAGGTCATTCATGTCTTTCAAATGCACATTATTACTGAGATGTAGGCCAAGTTCTCAGCTTGGTATTCATTTTGCTGGATGGATTGGGGCAAGTTGACACCTGAGGTTTGGGATCCTCCAAGTTACTAAGAAGTATAAAGCAAAACAGTAGGGCAGGGAGCCACATAACACAGGTCTTAGGTGTGTGAATTCAAATACCTGATTTCATGGGTTTGTATCCCAGCTCCCAATCTTTGAGGATGTTAATATTGAAAGGCATTTTTAAGTGAAAGCTGGATGTGTTATATACGTAAAGCAATCAGAATAGTACACAACTCATTTTAGCTTCACACATGAAACACACACACACACACACACACACACACACACACACACACTCACACACCTTCCAGGCCAATTCAGCACAATGTTTTTGGTGTTCTCTTAGATTTTCATAGAAGTAGCACATCTATTATAAAAACTCATCTATCATGAGCTCTGTGTAAGGGCTTATCTTCAAATCTCGGGCCAGCCACAGTTCCCCATTCTGCCCTCTCTCCAGGGCTGTCTTATTTTCATATTATGTCAGTCTGGAATAATATAAAGAATACGGTACTTCACCTGAAAGGCCTTTTTGACCAATGGTCAAAAATGGTCTTCAATGGTGGGTTTTATTTTGATTTGGTTGTCTTTAGCTTTCTGGAAAATTTGTTTATAAGAACTAACATTTATTGAACACTTACAATATGCTAGACAGTGTGTACATTTATAATAAATGTACTTAGAGTATAAATATAACAAATGTACTTACTATAAGTGAACATTATTATAAATGTACTTAGAGTATGTAACACACTGTGTATTATGTCCACTTTAACTATGAAGAAAATGGCCCAGACTGATTAAAAACCTATCAAGGGTTACAGAGCTAGAAAGAGGTAGATTGGGAGTTCAAATTTGAGTTGGCATGACTCCCAAGTTCTATACTCATATTGTGACCGGGCTAAGGATTCAGATGCTTGACACTCGTAAGCCAGTAACTGAGAGACAAGGTTAGTGGAAAGAAAAGCAGGCTTATTCAAGATGCCAGCATTTGGGGGGATGGCAGAACTCCTGTCCCCAAGGCCATCGCCCCATTGTTAGGACAGCCAGAAGGTTTATAGACAGGTAGAAAGAAGCAGAACAAAGTGAATGGTGAGTTTGTCATGCGACTCATCTGAGAGAACGAGTGACATCTCCTGGGGTCCAGTTTGTTCCATGATGGTTATCTCAAACCCGGTCTTAGGGTTGATTCATATGTCATCTGACAGAATCTCAACCCAGAATTGCAGCCCAGTTGCTGGTGTCTGGATGGCTGGGCTGACTCAGTTTCTTACAAGTTAGTGTTCTGCTAATTAACTAGATTAACATGGTCTGCATGTAGCCTTGGGAAAAACAGCCATTAAGGCTGGCAAGAGAAAAAGGAATCAAAAGAAAAAAAAAGATTTTAGAAGTTTTAAGCTAAATTACATTGTTGAATCAAATTAAACTTATAGTGTTAAATCCTAAAAAATAGAAAATACAGTGTCACCCTTACAATAGCCACAAAACCGTATCACCAATCAGCTTTTTGTTTATTGGAGAAAGATGAAAGTTTCAACGTAAGCTGGCAACCTTATAAATATAGTCTATAGCTCATGTGGGGAATCAAGAGATAAATGTACATGTGGATAGGTGTAGCCTAAGACCACTAGTAAAGACACAATTCAAAGTCTATTTGTGTTCAGTTAAAGCTAAAGAGACCAAGAGCAGCTCCCTTTCTGTGAAAAAGTAGGCTGTAGGCACCGTGTGTAGATTCAGAAGTTATGGGTGAAACAAAAGCAGTGTAGTGCCACCTCCTCCCCTCTCTAGACTCAGTGGGAGGAAAGGGGAAAGACTTAGCAGTGGTGATAAAGGGTTATGGCTTCTCACCCTCAAGACAAGCATCTACACACAGTGGAAAGGATGATGCTACCTTGGTTCCTAGTGGGCTTCCAGAGAAACTAAAAAAGCCGCTCTTCCAGCTGTAGCCATCCTGCCTCCTCAGGCTGCTCTGCAAAGACCTCTAGAATGGGGTAGTTTCTGTATTCCTGACTTTTTTTTTTTTTTTAAGATTTATTTTATTGATTTTTGACAGAGAGAAACAGAGATAGAGAGAGACAGAAAGAAGGGGGAGGGCCCAGAGCAGTCTCCATAGTTGACGTTAGTTTTCCATATAGTTTCACTCCACAGGCAGGCACAGGGCTGCACAGGGCAGGAACTGGGCCAGGAGCCTCCCACATAGGACCTGGCAAGAACTGAAGTGGGGGCACACCCCAGTTTAGCATGTGGGTCTGCATGGGCCGGAGCTGGGATTTGATCCTCGGGCTCCGGGGCTGCAAAGCGAGCGCTTAACCCGCTGAGCCATCCCAGCTTTCCCTAGTCCTGACTTTTATCAACAGGAGTCAGGCATCTCGGATGCCCAGGCAGAAATGAGCCATCCATCTTTTAAGGTATCAAGTTAAAAACCAATCTTTTTCTTTCTTAAAAATCTAGTTGGGGGATGCTGGGATAGCTCAGCAGGTTGAGCACTTGCCTTGCAACCACGAGGTCCAGGGATTGGATGCCAGCCCTGGCCTGAGTAAACCCATATGCTGCACTTCAGCGCAACTGGTAACTGCCGAGCCCCGTGGTGAAGGTTCTCACCTCCGAGGAGGGAGGCTCCAGTTTGGTTCCCACCCCATGCAGCCCTACATCCATCTATGTGGAAAGAAACCAGCCACAACTAATTACGCACAAATATGGAGACTGCCCTGGGCCCTCCCTCCTCTTTCTCTCTTTCACCTTCTCTCAAAAACAATAAAATAAATCTTTTTAAAAATCTAGTTAGTATTTAAGTTCAAATTGTTGGGTTAGTCGATTGCATCAGACAGCTTTGCAAGTAAGGCTTAACATTTTAACCTAGTTCAGAGAGCAGTCATACTCATATAACAAAGGTAAAACAAGTGTCATTACAAAGTGGTTTTTATTCGGTGGAACTTAAGCCCTAAGAAGAATTTCCCCAGGAAACGAGGATTCCTGTTAACATTATACCCCTTTGGATTTTTGTACATAAAGTATGGCACATATATACTTTTACATATACAAGAGGGTCCCCCAAATCAGAATTTATAAAAAATTGTTTATTTATTCTTATATGTTTAAACTTCAATCTCCTTCAAAGCGCTCTCTCTTTGATGCAATACACCTATTGAGACACTTTTTTCCACTGCTTAAAACAGTTTTTGAACTTGTTGATTTTGATGCTTTTTAGTGCTTTTGCTTTTTTTTGTTTGTTTGTTTCACCTCTTCCACACTGGCAAAATATTTCCCTTTGAGAACTTTTTTTCATCCAGGGAAACAAAACAAGTGACTTGGGGCAAGACTGGGTGAATAGGGATGGATGGTAGAGCAGAAAGGCCATGCTGTTTTTGGTCAAGAACTGCTGAACATTCAGCACAGTGTGGGCAGGTGTGTTGTCATGCCGCAGGCTGTTTGTTTAAATCACCCATCATGAAATGGGCAAATGTGTTGAAAGAATCTTCAAAAAAACTTCACTGGGGAAGCTGGGATTGCTCAGTGGGTTAAGCGCTCACTTTGCAGCCCCGGGGACCAAGGATCGAATCCCGGCCCATGTGGACCCATATGCTGAACTGGGGAGTGCCCCCAGTTCAGTTCTCACCGGGGTGACACCCTGGCCCAGTTCCTGCCCTGTGCAGTCCCACCCCCACCTGTGGAATGAAACTACCGGTATGTGGAAAAACCCATGATGTGCAACTATGGAGACTGTTCTGGGCCCTCCCCCTTCTCTCTGTCTCTGTCTCTGTATCTCTCTCTCTCTGTCAAAAACAATAAAAATAAATCTTAAAAAAAACAAAGCAAAACTTCACTGAAGCCTAACACAGCTTCTCACAGAGCCAACTGCTACACAGATGCAGATGGGTTCCTAGAACACTTACCTAGCGGGGGAAGCCTGTGTGACAAGGGACCCGCCCTGCAGACGATAATTCCATTGTTTCTTGGGTCTCCCCTCATATTAAATTGGAACCCATGAAATCAGATATTGGCTAACTTACTGCACAGTGGCAGTGTATAGTGGACACCTTGATTTGTAACAAGTAAGAATTTCAAAGCATAGACTTAGGTGTAAGAAGTATAAATTTATTTCCCTTCAACTCTTCTTCTATCATATAGAAATATAATCTCAGTCAAAGTGTGGTTCATACCATCCTCCTAGGATTGTATTTAATTTAATAAGCTCCAGGGGGGTTATGTAGTAAGGCCTATGACATTAAAAGGAGAGAAGGGAGAACAAGTAAATTCTCCATATCATACGTGCATCAGTGCAATATCCATTGCCTGCTACTTCTTGCACTGATCTGTGCTAGCAGGGCTAGAAGTATATAGGACAACTAAACCAGTGTGGGGCAAGATAATTATAGTTGGAAAGAAACTACATTGCTGACATCATCTAAGGCCTTTGGGGAATTAATAAAGACATACATTTTAAAGGTAAAAATTTTTTTCTTAATTATGAAAAACTTTAAGTATGTAGAAAAAGAGAGATCAGTAAACCCACAAGTATTTATTACCCAGCTACAAAAGTCATAAATTTTTGTCTCACCTGTATCCCTGTTACACTGTTACTTTGAAGCGAATCCCAGACAATATACAATAACACTGAATTTTAATATTGCTCATAAAATAAGAGTAAAGTGCAGTGTCCCATGACTCCCTCCTAGTTGAGGGCCTAGTTGCCCAACTCAAGGGATGTGCCTGGTTGTCTGTTGGTCACCGCTGAGAAGCCCTTCTTCTGAGCCCTTTAGGACAAAAGTATCTCTCTACTTTAGTGCTGTAACCGAGCTATTCATAACCCTCTGGGGAACAGTAATTTTTTGAAATTCTCTGTGGTCCATGTCTACTTAGGCACCAAAAGCACTCACTCACCCCAACTCCAACTTGGAAGTAGAATGTAGGGCCCCTCTCACAGATACCCATCCAGGTCACTGCTCTCCTCACTTCTCTCCTGATGCTCCTTCCTCTCCTTCCTCTCCTGTCTCTTCCTCTGTTTCCTTTTTAAAGAATGGGTGAATGGGAGTGTAGGGTGTTGATGGAGGAAAGACGTGCCCTTTTTCATGAAGCCTGTCACAAACATCTTGTCTATCCTGGACTCCTCAGAATCAGAGTCGGGAAGAGCCTCTTCAGCTAGCATCTACTTTGGGGTCTATCATATCTTTCTCCAGTGGCAAGGAGTTTGGAATCTAGAATCTCTGTAAGAGGGGTGGGAAATACTGAGAGAAAGAAATAATAATTTTCAAATACTGTCCCGCCAAGTATTGGTTTAAAGTTCTGTTTCTGAAAATAGGTGAAGCCAGCAGAGCATTCTTCATAGCCTTGCAAGATATGAGAGGCATTATAGGGATGTGGGTTCTGGAGCAGATAGCCCTAGATTGTACAATTTACAATTCAAGGTATTCTGTCTCTTCTTCCATTTTCTCATCTGTATAATGGGGATGAGAATACTTACTGAAAGATCATTGTTAGAAGGTGAAATAATCTTAGTACTAGTTACATATTAAGCACCCTGTTAACATTAAGTATATTGCTGTTATTACAGATGCTATGAGAATGAGAATGGATTCTCACTGAGGTCATATAGGAAGATTTCTTTGGGAAGGTAAACTCAAATTGGGTCTTGAAGAATATGTACATCTTGTGAAGACACGTATGGGGCAGGGGGTGGCAGGGAAAGCAATCTGGGTAAAGAAAATATGTTCAGCAGAAACAATGACCCAAATTCCTAATTATTGTCACACAAAGTTATTAGCCACTAAAAATAATATTAACTAAAGCAGAATGGGTTTTCTTCATATAACTAGGCCCTCCATTATTATAAACAAAATACATTTATAGGAAATATTTGGAAAACACAGACAAATATAAGAAAGATTAAACTACTCATAATATGTTCATAATAAAATTTTTAATTGTGATAAAATAATACCTAATACAGAATTTACCATCCTGACCATCTTTAAGTGTAAAATTTAGTAATGTTGAGTACCTTCACATTTTTGTAAAACCAATCTTCAGAACATTTTCACCTTTCCTACCTGAAACTGTACCCATTAAACAATAACTCCCCATCCCCCTCAACCTCAGCCAGGGCAACCACCATTCTATTTTCTGTCTCTATGATGACTTTAACTACTATTGGTATCTCATATTAATGGAATCATACAATACCTGTCTTTATGTGATTATTATTTCACTTAAATTTGATATTTTAATATAATTTTGTTACCTGATTGTGTATGGAAATGTTTGGATCTACCATTGTTTATCTAACACTTTCCCTGCAGTGGAATAGTTAATGATTTATAATAAAATAACACCACAATTATTATTCTTATAGTAAGTCTTTAGGCACATTCATTGTTAGTTCTTTAAAATAAAATTCTGAAGTCCATTTGCTGGGTCTTAAAGTATGTACACATTAGGCTTTTGATAAATACAGCCTTTCTCTGTCCTCTATCAGTGATGTGAATGCTGATTTCCTTGTGCCTTTCTTTTCTCCTTCTGCTTCTCTCTCTCTTTTTTTTTACAATTTGAATAGGAACCATTTTTTTTAAAGATTTATTTTATTGATTTTTGACAGAAAGAAACAGAGACAGAGAGAGACAGAGAGAAGGGGGAGGGCCCAGAGCAGTCTCCATAGTTGACATTAGTTTTTCATATATTTTCACTCCACAGGTGGGCACAGGGCTGCGCAGGGCAGGAACTGGGCCGGGAGCCTCCCACATAGGTCCTGGCAAGAACTGAACTGGGTACACACCCCAGTTCAGCATGTGGGTCCGCATGGGCCGGGGCCAGGATTCAATCCTCGGTCCTGGGGCTTCAAAGTGAGAGCTTAACCCACTGAGCCATCTCAGCTTTCCCAGGAACCATTTTTGATCCTTCATCAGTCATTGCTTAAGCCCAGTGAAGCACAGAATTCACAATGGATATATACAGCAGCTTGCTTACTGTAGCCTAAATTGCTAGGGAATCAAACTGAGAACTTCATGTTTCAAGAAGTTCAGGGCTGTTAACATAATCCTGCTCAACTACAAAATCCCAGGCTTCTGGTTTAGGACTCTCTCAGTCTCAGAACAGAGAATCATGTTGTTTCTTATTTAAGAACACAGCTTAGGTTGACTGACTCTACCTCCATCATGGTTCTTGAAATTTAATTCCTAACAATCCCTGCTGTTGGGAAAGCTCAGCAAATGATTCAAGTTAAAATGCCAGAATAAGAGAAAATAATGTGTAACTCAACAGATGATCATTCTACCAAAAGGTACCAGTCTACAAAGAATTTTCTTGAAATATGATGATCTAAGAAGGTGCTTTAGTCACTTCATTAAGAAAATCAGAGTATGGGCACACTACTAACCTATATTTAGATTATTTTCATTATATCATGAAATAATTATATTTTCAAATATATATGCGGGTAGTGATTTTCTTGATTACATATTAAGAGCAAAGTTAACACAACCTTAGAGGTTTTGTTCATCATGTCATTTCCTAAACTATAAGTTTTAGAGATGTAGCAAGGTAATTAATAGGCTTGAAGATCAATAAAAACATTGCTTCTGGAAATTAAATTGACTGTAGCATAGTACTGAATGAGCTTTATAATGTAAAATATACTAGAAGGATTCTAAACATTCATTAGGAGGAAATACCAGCTAATATCTAAATATGCTTAATTGCTTCATAAGACATACACTGGCACATGTGAGTGTGTGTGCACATGCACACACACACACTGAGATCAGGAAAACGTAGAATAGTGATTGTTTGGAAACCATTTTCTATGCAATTTGTACCATGAGTTTTTGTAAAGGTAGACATGAATATTGTTTGGGGGTTTGAGAGTTCTAACAGTGATTCATTATTCAGTCATAAATGATGATTCCCGCCTTCCCACCCCCACCTTTAGCTTGTCCCTATCAGTTAAGATCTTATTTAACTTGACTTTTTCTACTATCTTCCTCTCTTCATTGTTTATCATGTAAAGACAAATTCACTGGTGTCATCAGTACCTGACTGATGATGAATATGGGTAAATCCTGGCTTGACTCTGGCTTGGTAGGTAGGGCAGGAGTGGCTGGGAACTGAAGATGGAACTTTTGTGAGAACTTTGAGCATGTACTCCTGACAAGGGCAGTCTTGTCCAGAGTGGAATGAAACTTGGGGCCAAAAAAACCATACCCTTTTTAGGTATGAAGCACTGATATGCAGTATATCTGTGGTAGTAAAATTTCATGAGGATGAGGATTAGGATTAGAGGGGCAAGGTATCCTAAAAAGGCTGGGGATGGAGGGCAAAATGACAAAATGCTGAGAAATAATGACTTAAAGGAATAGCAATGGTTCTTTACAAGGCACTCAGCTGACAATTTAAGAACCTTATTTGTGTAAAAGGAAATATTCACCTTCATAGGATATCTCTAATAATTGTGCTTTGGAATGGGGCATATAGACTAAGGTTCTTTCAATTTATTTTCTACTCTCACCTTTCTAGGATTCCCAGTACAGAAAACAGCACAGGATGAAAGTCTGAACCAGAAATTATAGCCTGCCCAAATTTGTAAAAACTTGAATTCCTTCAAAATAATGACCAAAATAATTACAGAAGGAACTCATACTCATTGACCTTGTATTATGTGTCAGGCATTGATGAGCTCACTGGTAGTCAATACTTGAGGGGAACTATGGAGGACAGTTTGCAAAAATGGGTACAATGATTCCTACGGCTGTTTTCCTCTACAATGTCAATTTGAAGCATCGCCAATCAAGAGGCAACTTCATTTCTCCAGCTCTTGTAAGCTGAGGCCTGAGGAGGCCTTTTAAATGCTCTTGCTCTTGTTAGGGACCCTTCCTCCTCTGTGTGAACAAGCCTGGGTTAGCCTAACAGAGGATGAGAGATCATGTGGAGCAGAGATGGGCCATACTACCTGGGCCAAGTTAGATGGACCAGCTCTCAACTGATGCAGCACTTGACCACAGACACAAGAGTAAATCCGTCAAAGACTTGAACTGCACAGCTGAGCCCAGCTTAAAGTGTTCATACTTTAAGTGTTCAACAGAATTGTGAACTAAACAAATGATTGGTACTCTCAGCTACTATGTTTCAGAGTGATGTGTTTATGCTGCAACAGCTAACCTGTAGAGCAAGTCAAATGCTGCATTAACAGATGTGTGCAAGAACCAAAAACAAATAAAACACTCAGTACACATAGGTAAGTCATATTAAAAAGACCCCCAAACCTACAAAACAAAACAAACAACCAAAAAAAGCCCACGTGTTAACTGTGTTCACATGTTAATGTGATGGTTACTTTTACCTGTCAACTTGGCTAGGCTACAATGCCCTGTTGTGTGGTCAAAAAACAGTCCAGATGTTGCTGCGAAGTCATTTTTATTAGATGCAATTAACATTAAACCAGTAGACTGTGAATAAAGCAACTTACCCTCCATTACTCTGTGTATGGGGCTTATTCAATTAGTTGAAGGCCTTAAGAGAAAGGACTGAGGTCCCTTGAGCAGGGAGGAATTCTGCCGCCAGACTGCCTTTGAACTCAAGATGCAACTTCAACTCTTTGGAATTTCCAGCCTGCTGGTCTGTCCTGCAAATTTTGGACTTTCAAGCTCTCACCATCACATGAAACAATTTCTTAAAGTAACTTTTTTCTCTGTGTCTCTGTTCCTATCTCTCTCTCTCTCCCTAATCGTTCTGTTTCTCTGAGGAACCTTGACAAATACAATAAAGATGGTTATTATTTAACTGTCATGGTATTAGCTTTCTTTAAAACTTGTCTTGGGCCATACGAGTTGGTACAGTCTAAGAATCAAGCTTTTCCTGAGGTGTTCCTCCCAGTCCTGTTTCCCAGAGAGGATCTGGTGACCAGGGTCAGCAAGGACTCTACTTTAGTCTCTGTTTATTATTTCTAGGTATCAGGTCCCCGAGGCCCTCTCGAAATGTTAGTTCTCTTTGTTCCTGGAAGATAAAACTTCTTGGCTTTTGGGGATCCCAAGGTAGCTCAGTGGTTGAGCATTTGCCTCACAATCAAGAGGTCTGGGGTTTGTTTGACTCCCTGTCCTGGCCTTTGCAAGCCCATGTGCTGAACTGTGGTACAACTGGTGACCCCTGGGATGGCTCCATGGCAAAGGTTTCTACATGAGGTAGCATCTACCTTTCCTTTCTCTGGTGGCTATTGAGGAATGTGACTTTTTTTTTTTTTAATATATTCTATTTAGTTATTTATTTATTTTTGAAGAGACTTTATTTTTATTTATTTATTTATTTATTTATTTATTTTATTTTTGACAGGGAGAGAGAGAGAGAAACAGAGACAGAGAGAGAGCTGAACTGGGGGAGCTCCCAGTTCAGCATATGGTTCCGCACGGGCCCGGGACCGGGATTCGATCCCCGGTGCTGCAAAGTGAGCGCCTAACCCACTGAGCTATCCCTGCTTCCCCAGGAATGTGACTTTTAAAGAAAAAAATAATTAAAAAATAATTAAAACTTGTATTTTCAAAATATCCCTTAACATACAGCCATTTTATAAAATTGACACTCCTACATATATATAGATTTCACTTAGTTGTTAATGTTGCTTTAATCTCAAACATGTGAACTAATGTTTTCTTTTTTTTTTTTTTTTTTATCTTTTCACATTTATAGAGAGAAATTATCTTTTTGTCTTCAGTGCATAGTTATTTCTATTTTACTTTTTGACAGATAGAGAGAGAGACAGAGACAGAGACAGTTAGAGAACCGAACTGTGGGAACTCCCCAGTTCAGCATGTGGGTCCTGCCTGGGCCGGAGCCGGGATTCGAT
>PVKE010039825.1:0-14845 GCA_004027555.1 Craseonycteris thonglongyai
GGTGTGTGGAGGATTCAGTCTACTGAGGTTGAGTCCTAAGTGTCCCGAGAATATTGTACATGCTGGGTTTTACAATGAACCGCACTGATTTTTTAAGAAGCATGTTAGTTTTTATGTTATGAGAAGATTCAGCTGTTGAGGATTATAAACTATTTCATTTGGAATTCTGCCACTTTAGATGAAAAAAAAATTTTATTTTGGTTAGTCTTTCACATCACCTATTTTTGTGAAAACTAACGTGATTAATTGATCTTTCTATCTAGCTTCAGCTAGTGCCATTTATTCTTAAAAAAGTCATTTGTGGGGGAGAAGGTGCTGCCCAGCACAGCGCATTGTCAGGAGTTTGCTTTGAGACCCAGGAAAACAATCTCCTGCTGCTTGTTCCACTCTCTCAACATAGAGCTAATTTTCTCAATAATAGCTGCAATGGAAATAACAAATATAAAAGCTTCATTTCCCCGTTCTTCAAAAAAGCCTTTTAGCTTACTTTGAATTCCCCAGAGAATATCTAGAAAAACACCTATTGACTGAAATAATGTCAAAACGAATGCTCTGCTTCAAAAATTAAAGCCCAGAGAAAAAGCCTGCAGAACAGCTGCTAACGGCAGCCTTGGCGCTGCAGCCTCCCAGGGGTGCTAACTCACAAGGACTCCTTCTGCTGCCGAGGGCACTGCCACAGTTTGCTCCCACTTCTGCTCACCCGATACCATTTCCTGTAAATGACACGGGAATTGGGTCTATATGAAATGGACAGGTACCTCTGCAGAACATTAAACAACTTTGGAAGTTGCCCTGACATTTCAGACCAAGCACCATGGCTTCATTATGCATTGCAAGGGTCACATGTTCCATAGAAGCTTAAGGGTCTGGAGCACAAATTCAAAGCACATGGCCCAGCATTCCAGTAGAACTGATTCTCAAGTGCCATATTCCAAAGCTCAATAATGGATTTTGGCAGCCTAAAAGCTGTCTTTACTTCAGTTTCTAAAATCTCCCTCTCAGGAATGCCTGGTTTTCTATTTGGTGTTTCTGGTCCTGGAGGCCATACATTCAAACTCAAAGAGTAGTTAGGAGACAGGAGCAGAAGGTAAGCTTCTAAGAATTTGGCACTCCCGCAGCAGACACTAAATGGAAATGACATTCCAACTCTTATTCAGCTTGTGTTTTGGACAGGGTTGGTGTTCTGCCCAGAGAGCCTTGAATTTCTTTTTCTCCTTTGTGTGTACATGGGGGCTGGGTTGTGGGTAGCAAATGGGCACATTTTTTTTTAATTGTTAAATTTAATGAGGTGACATTGGTTGGTAACAATTAGATAGTAGTTTCCAGATGTACAAGTCCACATCACATCACCCATGCATCGCATTATTTGCCCACCTCCCAGAATCAGCTCCCCCTCCACCACCATATCGTATATCTGGTGCCCACTCCCACCTCCCCCCACAACTCTCCTTGTGCTGTTATTTTCAGAACTCAGGACATGCAGTTCTTTTTCAGAGAACTGCCTGAGGCTTCCAAAATACTCCTTGTACAGAGATCAGGAAGCACCTGAGAATCTGTATTTTCCTCATCTCTGGTCAAAACAACACTGAGGCATAAAGAACAACACTGAGGTATAATTTACATTCTCTTGCAAGAAAGCCTTGGTCCAATAAGGCTGAATTTCTACCCTTTCCAGGACTTGGCCTGTGATGGTAACTCACTTAGATTTCCTACTTTATACCCCCTTTCTGTTCTGATTTCCCTACTTCCTTGCCAGCTTCCCTTGAAGCATTTTTTAAATAAATCTCTCACCTGTCAATCTACCTCACTGGGTCTGTTTCTGGGGCTCTCAACTGAAGGCACAGCCTGGCAGTTTGGAACTGAGCAACCATGACAAAAAGAACAAAGTCATTTTAGGAGGGGTTTGGAGAGGAGCAGAAAGGGCTAATGTTTCAACTAGCAAAAGAAAAACAAGAGTGCTTGTAACTTCAACTATTATGTATCTTATTCTTCACTGCCCTTTCTCCTGTACTTTTTCTGTCTCTTTTCAAAGGTGCTGTATCTTTAAATTCCTCTTAGAATTCCCTTGTGGGAATACAATAATTTATTTCATACCTTGCTCTCCTTCCATCAGAACTTGTTTACTCTTCTAGTTCCCAGAACTTTGGACACTCTCCTCTAAACCTGATAAAGTAATTCTAGAAAAAAGCTATTCACTATTATTAAGTATACTCATCTCATACATTTCCTACACACAAAATTAGCTATTACGTGGGGGTCCCGGGTCCACAGTCTGTTGGAACCCTGCCCCATAGCAGGAGGGGAGAGGCAAGCAAGTGAACTTTCATCTGTATTTACAGCCACTCCCCATCGCTTGCATTAGCACCAGAGCTCCCCCTCCTCTCAGATCAGCAGCAGTATATGAGCATGAAACTGTCTCTGGTGCCAAAGAGGTTGGCGATCGCTACTAGAGCATATATATGGTATTTAAAGCATTAAGGTAAAAACATGAGAATGACTCTGTTCCTCTCTCGAAGAAAGGTTAAATCTTCTTAGTATAATATGACAAGTTCACAAAGTGGAACCTCTCAAATGTCATCATAAGAGATGTAGGAACAGAGTGTTATTAGTGTTCAAAGATAGAAAGGAAAAGGTCCTTGTGGCTGGAATTTTTGCACATCATTTTATTCAGAATATTAAGTTAAATAATATAAAGTACTAGATTCCACTTTCTACTGATAAATAAATAAACTCAAATAAGTTCTGTACTTGTCTGAAGCCCAATGTGGGGGGAATGAATGCCAAAGCTAAGATTGCAAATATTACTTTTACATCCCAAATCTGTGATCCTTCCTCTACATTAGTTCAACTAAGAAATTTAACATTTATTCTGGAAATTAGGTCAGAATTATCCTGTCTATGAGAGATTGAGCTATCTATCTTATCTATGTTTTCATTCTTAGGCTAAGCCTGTAGAGTAGACATTATGCTATCCACTTACAAATTTAAGAAGAATCAGATGAAGTAAAACTTGCTCATGCTCACACAACTATTATTAAGGAACTAACATAGGATTAATCCCAGGTCTTTCACTCCAGAGGCTGCTATTTTCTTTTGGCTGTATGGAGGCCAAGCAGAGGATCTACCACACCGACTGGAGACTAGGGGAAAGCAACATACCAGTAGCAGTGAGATTTTGAGTGTGCACGGGGAGAAGAAGTGTTGCAGTTTGGCTGAAGTATCTGGTAAATGAAGAACAGGGGGCAGAATCTACTGAGATTCACACCAGCATGAGAATATTTAGATGTAATCCAGTAAAATACTAATGACAAAAAAGCTTGAGGTTGAGAGTTCTGGGTAGTGCTAACATTTATTGTCAGGTGAAAGACCAGGTCATGAACAAGGGCATTTATTTACCATAAAGCAAAAATTAAGAGAATCCTTGAAAGATCAACAATTTCAAGAACCAAGCAAGAGTGTTAGATGTCAAAAGATACTGACTGAGATTCAGATGCCTTCCGGGCGCTGTCTATTCAGATGGGATAGCTAGGAGAAGTAAGGGGAAGCTGACACAGGTGTGAAGAAGCATTAGGCTGCAGGAACCTGACTAGAAAAGTTGGGAAGACTGGCCCTGAAGAATGGAGAAAGGATAAGAGAGCTATTATATGGTGCTCTGATCAGACCTACAACACTATTTATAAGACACTTAGAAATTGCTCCATGTGCAGATGGGGCATTTTCAGACCAAAGAAGGACTAACGCAGTGAATTAGCATGATTTTTAAACGAGAGAGTTGAAGGGATGCCAGGATGGCTCAGTGGGTTGAGAGCTCATCTGGCAGCCCTGGGGTCCAAGGGTAGAATCCCAGCCCTGGCCCATGCAGACCCATATGCTGAACTGGGTTGTGCCCCCAGTTTGGTTCTCATCACGGGGTGGGCCCTGCGCAGCCCCATGCCTACCTGTGGAATGAAACTATGTAGAAAACGGATGACATACAATTATGGGGACTGGTCTGGGCCCTCCTCCTTCTCTCTGTCTCTCTGTCAAAAACATTAAAAATAAATTTTTAAAAGATATAGTTGGACAAAGCAAGGGTCTAAATCCATTCATTTATCTATTATATAAAAATGAATTAGGTATCTACTAAATGAAAAAAACTGTTCTACGTATTAGGGATACAACAGTGCAAAACAAAACAAAGAAGCGAATAATAAAAGGAAAACGCTTCTTTCTTCTGGAAGTTTATATTCTAATGAGGAAGATAGACAACAAACAAATCCTGTGAACAAATAAATATATAATGCCTCAGGTACTGGTAAGTGCTTTGGAACGTAGTAATTATATAATAGTTATGGTAACATTCCTTTTTGGTGTAATCCTGGGTCAAAATGGACATGTGAGGAAGGAAGGAAGACAGAAGAGATGCAATCTCCAACTAGTTGGCATCATGGCTAAATGAAAAGTAAGATCTCTACAGGTTCCAGAACAGTGCACGATGTCACCAAGTCACACTCACTGGCAGAGCAGAAACGGGGTGTGTTATTTGCATGTCATCATACTTACTTTGCTGGCATTTATTAGGCAATGAAAGTACCAGTGTAATGATGTGAGCGGGAATTCACTTTCCTCGTTTTAGAGAGCACAGCATAGTTGGTTCGCTGTTTTGAACAAGAGTATTGTTTGTTTGTTTGTTTGTTTTGAGTTGAGGGTTGTACATCTAAATGGTTCAAGTTTCTTAAATTATCAATTACAGAGCTCAGGTTTCTCAATTAATGACCTGTTACTCTAGGTTTATTAAAGTAGGACTAATTTTCACTATGTTATAATCTATTTGAACTTCAAAATAATGGAAACTCCTGGAAATTGCTATCAAACTTTTAAAGCATTATCTGCTATTAAAATACGTGCTTCTAAAGCAGAATCTCCAAGCCGGTTGAACCACTCAGCTTTACCGTATTGCTATGAACCCTCACACGTTGATTAAATACCAATGTGATCCCAAGGCAATTTCAACTGATGGGGTTTTTTTTTTCTTTTTCTCTTTCTATAGGCCTTGTGTCTCCAAAGCTATTAAAGTACTCAATTCTTCTGCTAATTACCTGAAATGTTATTAATCTGAAGCCTAAAACTCGTAGAACTTCTTCAAAGCTACTCTATAATGGCAATGGAGTTTATGTTAAAAATATAATTAAGAGATTAAAGAAAGAAATGTTAATGGTTGATTTCCAAACTTTTAGGCTTTAATACATGCTCCATTCTCTTCTTTTGTTTGATATTTTTCTTACTCCTCCAAATCATAATTAAATGATGAAGCTTCAGTGTTTTGCAAAAAGATTGGGAAATAGTCATCCTTAAAGAAAGCAAATAATTTGCTTTCATTATGAAGCTGACATTTTTAACAATTTGGTTAAAAAGTCTATATAACCTATAATCTATATTATTACCTTCCTGGTAGAACACTTCTTTCTACACCTCTTTCATCCTTGAAATTGAATGGTGCCCTTAGAGAGATAAATTGTGGTGTTTCTTATATGTTGTACTCATCCACACAGGTCCTAATTTTAGAGACAAATAAAAGAACATACATTTTGTCTTCTTGTCTCGGGAAGAGATAAAGATTCAGGATGGTCAGAGATTCTATTTAGCTAAGAAAGTCACACAAGGAACTGGAAAATTGGTTGTTACTGTCAGCCGTAGGATAGGCATACCATTTAAAAATTAATTAATAGTGAGTTTGTCGACAGCACAACTTTTTGACATAATAAGTGCTCTGTAATAAATGGAACTAAGTTGTATGCACCTAGTTTTGGCTTCTTGCACACATGAAATGCTTAAATATTTTGACTGCTATCATTATCAATGTTTCCAGAGAAAATGAAGGATATTGCACATACCATATGACAGTACCATAATATATTGAAAAGGTGGCCATTAAGTACTGATCACTACCTAATCAGTTAGTAAGCACAATAGTCTTGACTTAATAACAAAAAGACTATGTCATTCTAGGTAGTGAGCTCAAGATGCAACACATAGAGGATGTGTTGTACAATTGTACCCCTATAACCTATGTAATTTTACTAACCAACATCACCTCATAAATTTAATTAAAAAAAAAAACTATATCAAGTCAAACTGAATCATTTCTCACAAAGATATTTTTGCAACAGTGGAATTAGTGGATTTATTCTATCCTAAAACAGAACAAATCATACTTTTAAAATGCTGGTTAAATCTATGCTTCTCTGTTTACTTCTAGTTTTAAAAAAAGTTAATATACTTCCAGGAAGACCTGGTTTCAGCACATTGACATGACATTCATTAGTCACCCAATACTTTATTCAAGGCTTCATTCAAGCATTAATTGATTGGTAAAGACTATGAGAAAGGTACTTGGATTCAGTCCTGGAATCTGTCCCTTGTTATTAAAGGGGGATATCGAGCAATAGATTTAACCTTTATAAACTTATTTTTCTCATTCATAAAATGGAGACTATAAGAATACTTGTTCACAGTAATGCTATCAGTACTAAATAAAATAATGTCAAGAAAATATACTGTACAGTGTAATCTCTTAAAAGTTTTCTTGTGCTCTATTCCAATTATAGTCATTCTTTTTCATTTTCTTGAATGGGCCATTCTTCTTATTCCTTGATTGTTTTGCTGTTCTATTTGCATTACCTACAATGAACTTCCTCCTATTGTGAACTGTTGTTTAACAATGAAGTTCTAAGTTACTGATCATCTGTGTTATAGAACCTTTACTGACTCTGCCTCTGTTAGCTCTCCTCCCAGTAAGTAAAACTTATCGGTACCTTCCTCACTTTTATACTTCCTGAGTGTGTGGTGAAGTTTCTGTCACAGCCCGCACAAATTTATTAATTTGTTTCACTTTTTGTTTACATCTTTGTTTCTGTCACTAAATACAGATTCTTGAAGCCATAGGAATACTTCATATTCCTATGATCTTCCTAAGAAAAACGCCTAAAATACAATTCATATACAATAAGTGTTGAGTGAAAGACAGCATAAATAAATGAACATTTCATGCATTAATATCAGTATTATGACTGTTATCAATAATGGACAAGATCCAATGGGTGCTCACAGAGCTTACCATGTGCAGGTATCAGTCCGTGAACTCTAACCAAGGTATATTAAATAACACACTAAGACCTGTATTTATAGGCAGGAGACAAATATTTGTAAATTATAAATATTTTTTTAAACCATGTCACAATTGAGACTGGCAAGAAAGGCTGCATTGATTTAATACATACATTGATATGTCTATGTCCATATAGAGACTTTGTAAAACTTGTATTAATATAACACACATACGTGGCTTTAAATGGTCAATAGTACTACAATACTTAAAACTAAAAACAACATTCATCTGCCTCACCCTTGGTTCCTATTTCTCGAACACTGCCAATTTCAATTCCTCTTGTACTTTCTTCTTTTTTTCTAAATAGCATGTTTATATTATTATGTTAATTACTCTACATTTCAGATTTAGATATTACTATTATTATGATTATTATTTTAAATTCCTACCAGAGAAGATAGTGATTCACTTTTCTTACTTACTTTTCTCACCTTTTAAAATATATATTTTCTAATTTTGGTTAAATAAATGTGCAATGCTAAGATGTGACTATAATAATGTTATTTTCAGCTCAGTTGCAGGATACTATGTCGTAATCCCTCTGATACTTCCACCCATGAGAATCTACAACATTCTCTTCAGCCTGAAGAGGTCATTCCTGCCTTGCTTGAAAATTCCATAATGTCTTTCCATAAGAGGGCTAGTTACCTTGTAGAACAAAACAATGTCTCCTCATTTGTCACTCTGTAGAGGGCTCAATTGGCTTCAGACTTATAATATTAGTCAGATCCCAGTATGCTTCAGGAGATCAATTACAAAGTTAAAGTTACAACAGAGGACTACAAATCAGAACAGTTGCAAGACTTTGCTAATTATATCAACATGAAATCTGAAAGGCAGCTGTGTGAATGAATTTTTATGATGCTAAATCAGGGAAGGAAAAAAATTTCAAATATATTAACATGGGACTAACTACCTACACACCTTCCTGCTATCTAGGCCCTATGATTAAGTCCATGAGATAGATGTTTCACCACGACTTTCAGAAATATATTATGCAGGCAGGAATAAAATCTTTGAGAAGAGTTGTAAGGGCTAATTTCTATAGGCCAAGGGGCAGTGGAAGATATGCTAATGAAATGGATATTTATGCTCGGTAGTGATGCCAGAGGCAATCAAGAAGCAGCTCTAATTTATAAGATGAAGATATATTTACTCTACTCAGCATCGAAATGGTCTGAACTTGATAAATCTTTGATGGGTACTTATTGATCACAGTGTCCTTAGCAATAAATTATATGGCTATTCAGAAAGTTCCTACTCGATATGTGGAATGGAAATATTTTATGTGTGTCAGTGGAAGATCTGATTTGAGCCCCCACATCAGTAGTGGCCCTGTACCAAATCCCCAAACCTGCATCAAATCACAGAATCCAAATCCTTTGAAGTACTCTTAGCACACTTGAGTAAGAAAACTGATAATATCATAAAAAGTACAGTAAATGTCTTACTAGTTTTTGCTTGTAGTTATTTCTCAGGTTTTCTGTACACTGGACACATTAAAATACCCATACTATTAGAGGACCGTTGTATATTGATGTTGAGCTAATGCTAACTTTGGGGATCCATAATACCACTGTAGACCACAAGGATAATGTGGTATTATGGATGTCTAGGAATAAATGTATATTCTCAACAATGTTCAGAATTCCTACATTAATTCTCTGATAGACATACTGAGACAGAAAGTGTCAATTAGGAGGCCCTGAAATTTGTCTTTTCAAGTAAATAAATAAATTTATTTATTTATTTATTAATACTATATACGATACTTGGGGCTTTGCAGCATATAATGCCAGCATCAGACATTTAAAAGATGCCAAGGGATTGATTTGTATCACTTTTTCCACTTAACACTTGTTTGATTTGTATAGAAGACAGAAGTACCTTAGACAGCAATCGTTGGTTATTTTGAATGTAAACAAAAGATCATTGCAGTAGTGTCTATTTTTCTTATTGTGTCTTTGCTGTAGGAAATCAACAAAGGCCTTTGTCTCTGTTACATTTGTTTCTACCACCATGGGTAAAGAATACCAGAAGAATACTTCTTTGCCTTTTGGCTAAGATCAAGTGAAGAATATCAGAAGCAGTTTGTATTTAGTCAACAGAAATAGCATCATATCTTTATTCTTAAAAATAAATTTTTTTTTTCTACAGAGACAGAGAGAGGCAGAGAGAAGGAGGAGAGCCCAAAGCAGTCTCCATAGTTGTACATTAGTTTTCAATATAGTTTCATGCTACCGGTGGGTGCGGGGCTTCACAGGGTAGGAACCAGGTAGAGAGCCTCCTGAATGGGACATACAACCCGCGAGCTGGGAGCCTCCTCCATGGGAAGCTTGCCCAGGTGAGAACTGAACTGAAGGCACACCCCAGCTCAGCATATGAGTCCACATAGGCCAGGGCTGGGATTTGATCCTCAAACACTGGGGTTGAGAGAACTGAACCTGGGGGAGCTGAGAGAGAGAGAGAGAGAGAGAGAGAGAGAGAGAGAGAGAGAGATACAGAGACAGAGGGAGAAGTGAACCTGGGGGAGCTCCCAGTTCAGCACATGGTTCCGCGCCCGCCGGAGCCAGGATTGGATCCCTGGTCCCCGGCGCTGCAAAGTGAACACTTAACCCACTGAGCCATCCCCGCTTCCCCACATCCCTACATCTTTATTCTTATAAAGGGTGTCCCAAAATTCACGCAAGATTTGAGTTTTGTATCATTTGTGCGATAAAGTGTTGCCAATGGAAAAAAAAGACAGCGTGACAGATGACAGTTCAGGGTTATTAAAAATGGAGTGCTACATGAAAGAACAACGTGTTTTCATTGTTGAGTAATGAAAATTTACAATTTTTAATTATAAACGTGTGTATTCTATCAAAATTACTTCTTGTGTGAATTTTGGGACACCCTTTACTTTAGAGCTGAATCAACTTTTGGGATCTGTGCAGTAATTCAGTTTTACAGAGCGTTGGTCATCCCAGAATCTCAAAATAAATTAAATTTGACTATGAAAGGAATTATCAAGCTGTGATCTACTAGCCAAATTCAACCTACAACCCATTTTGTAAGGCTTGTAAGCTAAATATGGTTATTACATTTCTAGAGGCTTATAAACACACACACACACAAATATGTGACAGAAACCAAATGTGGCCTACAAACTCTAGTATATTTTTTTTTTTGCTGCTTCAGAAAAAAAAATTGCCAACTCATGGTCTATACATCACTAAGAATATATTAATATAATCTAGTAAGCAGGAAGTAACAGTAGTTTAGATGCCATACATTTATGTCATAAAGTATAAGGTAAATCCCATGAACAAATGATTCTGCCAAATCTGTAAAACTTTAGTGTTTTGGGTGTTCTAAGACATTTTGAAAATTCACTCTAAAGGGCAATAAATATACTCACTGGAACTAAGAAACATGCATAATGCTTTAGTGGGATCCTTTGGGTTTGGGAGAAAACATTTGGGTCTAACCCATTTGTTAACTGGCTACCTGCTTTGAATAAGGTCCAAAGCAAGAGAGAGTTTTGTCTTCTCTAAGCTATGATGCTTCCAGCTTTGCACCTGGCAAGAACTGTTTGACTAGAGCAATTGAGTGCAAAAATAAGTTTCATGACATAAGTTTAAAATCATTTTATGTGTAATTCCCCAAATGACAAAATGGGGCATTTATATATTATTTACTCATTCAATAGGTATTACAAAATAATATTATTATATTCCCAGTAATCAATGAACCCATTCTCTAATGAAGGAATATTACATCTCTTAGGATAAAATGTTCAATTAGGACCATGTTGTCTGTGACAAAGCAAAGAGACACATATTTCCTTGTAGGTCTATGATCTGATCTTTTGTAAAACAGCATAGTAGTAAAACAACAACATAGTAGTAAAACAACAGCAACAGCAACAAAAATAACTTGGCTGGAGATTATAGCAAAGAGGGAAGTGGAGCCAAGATCTCAGAGTCCTGTTTCCTAGAAAAAAAAAATCATCACTTGACACCAAGCAGGAAGCAGTGCAGAGAAAAAGGTGACACCTTACCTTTGGAGACAGTGTCATTGATATCTCTGTCCAGCAATGAATGGGTAGACAACACTCCTCAAATCCAAAATTACCCCCCAGAACAAGGATAAGTAGAAGTGGAAATTTAAGAGGCAATTGTTGTTTAAATGACATCTTTCTTTCACCTCCATCTTTCCCTGCAGAGGAACACCTGTTAGTGCAATAGTTTTCGCCTTTTCTTTGCCCCTCAAGAAAATAAGGTGGGAAAGCCGGGGTGGCTCAGCGGATTAAGCACTCGCTTTGAAGCCCTGAGGACCAAGGATCTCGAATCCCGGCTCCAGCCCAGGCAGACCCACATGCTGAACTGGGGAGTTCCCACAGTTCAGTTCTCTAGCTGTCTCTGTCTCTGTATCTCTCTCTCTTTCTGTCAAAAATAAAATAAAAATAAATATGCACTGAAGATAAGATAATTACTCTCTATAAATATAAAAAAAGAATTAAAAAAAAGAAAATAAGGTGACTATCAATTGATAAATGTATTTAGTCCTTTGTACCACACATGCAAAAAATTAACTCTCTGTAGAGTAAATAAAGCTTTTATTGGACAATAAGAATTATGACTGGCGAAGAACTTTCCCTCACCCACTTTTTCAACCAGAGACCATTTTGTTGCATATTTTACTTATTGTAGAGAAGAGGAGAGAGACTAGAAATTTAAGAATGGTTCAACAACAACAACCAAAAAACAAACAAACAAACAAACAGATAGTTCTGAGATTCCTTGAGTTCTTGTGAAGCTACTTTTGTGTATGGTAGGAGAGTGTGGACCAGGGGCATTGAGAGCCCAGGGTCACCTTGCTCCATCACCAGCTGGTCAGTGGCTAAGTCACTGGCTTTTCTGACAGATGACCCCTGGAACAGGCCCTGCATGAAGCCGCTGAGGATAAGATAGGATGACTTAAGGGGAAACATTTGGAAAACTGATGAATTGAACTAAGAAAAATGAAAGTGTCCCCGTTGTATTTTTTCCTTGTGAAATCTTAAAGAGCGTCACTCTATGTAAACCTACTACTTGGTGAAATGAAAAACTTTTTAAATTTATAAAGAACTCATATAACTCAACACCAAAAACAAACAAACAAACAACAACAACAAAAACCCAAACAATCCAATTTCAAAATGGACAGAGGACCTGAATAGACATTTTCCCAAAGAGGACATCCTGATGGGCAGGCAATAGACATATGAAAAAATGTTCAGTATTAATAATTATTTGACTGGTAATTTTAGGAGCAACATCTAGGTAGGTCTAGTACATTGCCTTGCCCAATCATTATTTTTGTAATTTGCTTACCTGCAGACAGTATGTATTCTGCTCTGCTCTTTGTCATGCAGTAAAAGGAACCTGTCACCTGGGTGGGGGGGAAACCTGCATTTCTTTACTAGTAGCTAAATAGTAGCTAAATAGTAGCTAAATGGATGAGTAAGTCTGCTAAACTGCAAAAGGTCATATTAGGATATTTATGTTGTATACACCAAAACCATATTCTTCAACAACTGTACGATTGTTACAGTTCATATTTTCCTTCCACCAGCCTGATTCTTTGTCAGGAGTAGAATTGATTAGCCATCGCAAACCCCAGTGTTTTTAGGTACTTCAATTCTACTAACAAGGCCTCAGGATTTCCTGGAGCAGAGCTTTCCAGTAGGTGCCTCTTTCCACAATGGCTGTCTGCTAAGTCAATCATAGCACTATGTAGTAGCGGTAGCGGTAGCGGTAGCGGTAGCGGTAGCGGTAGCAGTAACTAGTAACCGCAGCAGAAGCAGCACAAACTGACATCTATTAGTGCTTACTACAATTCAGGCATAGGAAAAAATATATCGAATAGGTGACTTTTTTAATCTTCACAACAACTCCAAGAGGTAATTATGATTATATCCCAAAGTTAGGGCTGTGAAAGCTGAGTTATAGGAGATAAAGCAACAGATTCCATGTTGAATGAGGCTGGAGTTGAAATAAGGGAGAGGAATTCTCAATCTTTGTCTGTCTGTCTGTCTGTCTGTCTGTCTCTCTCTCTCTCTCTGTCTCTCTCTCTCTCTCTCTCTCTCTCTCTCTCTCTCTCTCTCTCTCCTGGGAGAAGAATGAAGAACCACCTTCTCTTGCTGTTCAAATACAGGGGCCTGGTCCACAAAGGGAAGAAAAGCAAAAGACCAAAATGGCTAAATTTGTGATCCACCCAGTCACCTCTGCTGACTACAGTGACATCTTGTGGCTGATCAAGCAACTAGCCAAATATGAGCTGTGGGTTGGACACGCTTGGTTTATAGAATAAAGAAACAGATACCTACCTATGTGTCACTCTGAAAATGCACAATAATCTGATTCCATATTAAGACAAATATAATACAAACTATTTAATGTATTAGTTAATAATTAATTAGTTATTACATTTAATTCTTTAAACATCAGAGTAGAACAGCATGGAAATCATGATGATAAAATGTGCAGACCAGTAGAGATAATGTGAAAAGACAATGCTATATGAGCTAACTTACTAGTTTATGAAGAGATTATGCAAGTAATATTACCAATTACATTAGGGATTTTCATTGTACAGCAATAAAGTTCTCTGATAAATTCTAAGAGTTTTGACTGCATGATTTTTGATACAGAGGATGCTGTGTTCATTGCACCCTCCAATTTTTAAATACCCAACATGCTTACATATTTAGCATTTCATGCCAACATAAGGACTATATTTATGATGAGATTACATCATATTTGAATTCATGACAGTGTCTAGGGAGCAAGACATTCCCATATAATTAACCTACGGTATGCTCATGATGGTTAGTTTTATAATATACTTCAATACCCAGTTATTTAATCAAATGCTAATATGAGATGTTGTAGATATGATTTAATTCCATAATCAGCTGACTTTAAGTAAGAAAGATTATCCTAGATAACCTGGCTTGTGCTTATTCAATCAGTTGACGGGTTGTAGAGTAAAACTGAGGCTTTCTTTAAAACAAAATTCCATTTATGTATAGCAGCTTATATTCCCTTGTGCCCAAGAGTTCCAGCCTGTGCTACAGAATTTATACTTGTTTTACCAGCCCCTATAATTCCATAAGTCAATTTCAGGCAATAAATTATATATGTGTGTGTGTGTGTGTGTGTGTGTGTGTGTGTGTATATATATATATATATATATATATATATATATACACACACATATATATGACAGCTTCTGTTTTTCTGGCTGAAGCCTGACTGATACAATATGCCATATGCTTTTGTGATAAAAATGATGGAGTGATGTGTGTGTATACTTATTCACACACATACTGCTCATCATCTTAAAAAAATATTAACAAAGGTTTTCTGTTTTGTGAAGCTCGGGGCTGGGTTATGAGTTAGAGCAAATATAAATTTAGTCTTCTTATCTCCATGATACACAACTTGAGGGTTTGTCAATATTTCAGTAGAGTCTTTTGAACATTTATCAGTCAGCCTTGGCAGTTTTGACAGGTTAACTACTTGCTGAATACCAAATGCAGAAGCACTAAGCCGTCATTTTTAGACTGGTTATTAGTTTGAAATGATTATTTTTTAAGATAACTTTCTCCACATATTTAATTCAGACTCTGTACCATCTCAATTATGAAGTGATTTGATGTAAATTTTATCT
>PVKE010039826.1:0-14852 GCA_004027555.1 Craseonycteris thonglongyai
TCTTGATGAAACAGGTAAATCGGGTCTGACCAAGAGCTCTGTTGTGAGTGATCCATAATATGGCAAAATGCAGCAAATGTAGCCAGTCTTCGAGTCAGCTAGAGTATAAACTCTGATACCCCATTTTGTCGGTTTCTTAGGATTGTATGTTGTGATTTGACACTTCAAATCAGCCGGGCGCTGCATAGGCGCTGCTCGAGTTGGCGCTTCAAATCAGCCGGGCGCCGCAGCAGCACCGCTCGAGTTATAAGAGCTACAATCGCTTCAAAGTCCATGGTACACGGAATTCCACCCCAGACACTGCGAGCGATCGACGATGGACCAAAATTGGCCCTCGCGATTCGACGGGTCGATCACGATCGACTTGTTGGCCACCCCTGCTCTAAGGCATACAAGTAGCCTATAAAAGCTTGCTAATCCAATGCTCTATCTCTCAGTTACTTTCAGTTTGGTGTGTGTGACAGTTAATTTCAGTAGCAACTTGATGGGGCTAAGGGATGTCTATGAGGGTGTTTCAGGGAGAGACTAGCATTTGAATCAGTGGAGTTGGTGAAGAAGATTCATCTTCCCTTGCCAGTGTGTGAGGCCATTGTTCAAGCCATTGAGTGTCCAATAGGACAGAAAATAAATGGAGAAAAGGGGACATTTTTCTCTTCTTGAGCTAGGGCTTCCATGTTCGCCTTCACTTGAACAAAGGAACTTCTGGTTCTCAGACCTTCATACTTCAGGACTTAAGGTACACAAGCAGCCTTCCACCCCACCCCATGCCCACCCCCCCAGGCCATGGGACTCAAACTAAACTGTACCACTGGCTTTTCTAGTTCTCCAGCTTGCGGACTGCAGATCGTGAGACTTCTTGGTTTCTATAACTCTGAGCCAATGTCTTTAATGAATATGCTCTTATATGTATTGTTTGTTTCATTTCTCTGGAGACCTCTGACCAATACAGCGTGGATTTTTTTTTTTTTTTTTGCCTATTATGCAAGTGACCACAAAAATAAAGTTCTTATAATCCTTTTGTAGAATAATCTGAATAACTATTAAATAGTTATTAAAACATTGTTGGTGGGGTTTTTCTTATCACCATTTACAGATAGGAATACTGAGGCATAGAAACTTAAAGGGTGTTCTGGAGCAGAATACTCAGGATGCTCTGTCTTCCCAGTTGAATAGTCACTGTAACATCAGTCCTAATATTCATCTGCCTTTCCTGGCTTCTAGGAAAGAAGCAGTAGTCTCAGAGCAGGGTGCAGCATTCATGACAGTTCAGTGTAGCCAAGCCCATATAAATATTGCATCATTTTAAATTTTCATAAACTGTAATTCATAATGGCTCCCGAAGCACCAACTATTTTCTCTCCACTACATATCATGCATTTTTTAACTGTCTATAATTACACAATTAAACAGTAGGCTACTGGGCTCACAGGAATTATTAGCTAAAAATGTCTGACTTCCACAACCTTGCACCAGGGACAGTTCCTGCTGAGGGGACACTGGGTCTATTTTCCCAGGATCCTGAAGGAGAGTCCCCACTCTCAGTCCAGGGTTTCTCAAGGGAGTGGAACTCCTAACTGAACTTGAACATTGCCGAAAGGGGTGGAAAAGATGGAAATCCCAGCACCAGCCCAGGAACTGGGGAGGAGTTCCAGGCCGGGAGGCGATGGAGAAAATGAACTGGCATCTCTTTTCCATCCTCATAGTTTCTACCAATGAATGTTCTTTTGGTGATAAAAGCACCCCTTTGGGTGAGGGGAGGACAAAGAGAGTAAAAGGGGCCAAATACAAGGTGATGGAAAGAGACTAGGCTGTTGGCGGTAGGCACACAATAGAGTATACAAATCTCTTATTATAAAATTGTACATCTGAAATGTATATGTTGACCAATGATCTAATGTTTTTTCTTTTACTGTTAAATTAATTAGGGTTACATTGGTTAGTAATAATTACATAGGTTCCAGGTATACAACTCTGTCCATCACCATATGTTCAGCTCCCCTTCCCTCCTTACCTAAATATCCCACCTTGGATGAAGTCTGTGACACTCTGACTTTCTAACTCTTTCCATGAATAACTTTAGTCTTATCCATCCATATTGCTTCTGTCATTCAAACCCATAAGAGTATATTTTATTTTAACACATCACAATGGTCAAATATGGGTCAACTCAAAGATACCAGACTGAAACAGTCATTCAATCCTGAATAGTGTGTACTGAGGATAACACCTACAGCATTTTATATTGGGATCAAAAATTCTATAGGAATATTTTTGGATACATTTAATTATTTTATTTAAAACTGCTGTGAATTGCTCTAAAAAGGTTCTCCTTTTTACCACATTTTCCTAAAAGTTCATTCTTCTAACCCTGAGCCTTCACATAAAGGCATTGAAAAAGAAAATGCTATATTTAATGTCATATTCATCTCTGCTTGCCTATAGCATGGAAGAGTGCTTCGCAGTAAAGGTTTGTTGAATAATGGTCACACTATAAATGTTTTTGTTGTTGTTGTTTTTGAAAAATTTTAAAAGCATTTTGAATCTTAAATTTTATAAACAGCAAAAATAAAGGCATTCATTTTATGATGGCACATGTGTGAGCTTAGTTGAAAAGAAGTTGAAAAAAACATATTTTATTTTTGACAGATTCAGAAAACTACATTGTTAAATATGGAGCTTTGACAAATATTAAGTGATGGAGATCAGTTTCCGTTTTCCTTTGGGTTTTTGTGTATTGTGTTCAGTTTCTATATTTTTCTAGTCTTAATATTTCACTGTAGTTTTTTCATTGGTATTCAGGTTTTTGGAAAAATAAACTGTCAGAATTGAAAGTGGTATAAAAGACATTGTGAGCTATGGGGAGGGATTGAACAATAAAAAATTACTTTATAAAATAATTTTTTGCTTAAGTAAAAGATGTATTGGAGAGTTTTTGGGGGAGGTGGGAGTGGGCACCGGATATATGGTGATGAAAGGGGAGCTGATACTGGGGGTGGGCACATGGTGTGCGATGCATGGGTGATGTGATGTGGACTTGTGCATCTGAAAACTATCTAATTGTTACCAAACAATGTCATCCCATTAAATTTAACAATAAAAAAAAAGTAAAAAAAAAACTAATAATAAAAAAATAAAAATAACAAGTGAATGCCTTTGAAATACATAGCTACATTTTTATTTTTACACCCTACCACTTAACACCTTTTTCAGTGTGTTGACTCACTTGCATTCTGGATGGAATCCTACCTGGTGTCTCCATTCTCTGCAGCCCCACCTCTTGCTTCTACTGATGTTCCTGATATTCTAGAACAGTCTGCCTTTTCTTCTTTCATAGCTTAAGTCTTTTTTCATTCATGGCCTAAGTCAGTTTCTGCCTCTCAGTGAAATTCTATCATTTCTCTAATCCCATCTTTTCTATTCTTCTGAAATCCTTCAATACCCAGATTCTTAATTCCAGAACTGGCTCCCAATGCCTTTTTTGACTCTAAAACTCACATGTCTATTTGCTCTGTCTGCACAATTATATTTTAAGTTCCTTGAGAGTAGGCTGCATGCCTCACCACCATTCAATAAAGGCTTGTTAGCTGATTTTTTATTGGGGTTCCATTAGTTTCATTACTTTTTTTTTTTTTTTCAAATGCTCATTAGAGATTTAAAGGAGGTGTCAACAAACACTTTCTATGAAAGTTCTGATAATAAGTATTTTAGACTTTGCGGACCAGATAGTCTTCTCTGAAAGTATTCAACTTTAGCATTGCAGCACAAAAGCCGCTGTAAACAGTAAGTGACCAAGTGGTAACATTTTATTTACCAATCAGGCAGCAGCTGAGATGTACCAAGCCCTGACTTGAAGCATAGGGAACCTCAATTATAGAATATTCTATTTAAACCTTAGAGTAACTGAGAGAGGACAGTGTGAATCAGACGGGCTGTGTATCTCATTCACCAGTCCAAGGAAAGCATTTTAGAGTTCCCCTGACATATTTCCAAAATATCCCCAGCAATACTTTGATAGTTATTCAGAATATGATAAGTAATGAGTTTTTTTGTTTAAAAGTAATGTTTATTCTGGGAACCTTCACATAGCACTTTAATATTATATATCCTAAATACATTCATAGTCATCTGTCAGTTTTCTTCTGGGAAGTACTTTGAAGAAACCATTCACTCAGTATATGTTTGCTGAGGGCCTACAGTGTGCCAGGCCCTATACTGGGATTTGCATCTCTATGGAAGTGAGCAAAGATTGTGTTACAGGCTGTTAATGAAAACATGGTTTACCGCAAAAAAAGAAAAAAAAATCAGTAACAAAGTTTGTATTCAACAATGAGCAGCAGTTAAACTATGTCTATAAAATATTATAGAAGAATTTTAATTATATGGAGAGATATTCAAATATAATATTAATTGAAAGAGTAGACTAAAAGGTATAGATAGAAATATTTTTTCAAAACTTAAAAATGTGTAGATATTCCTAGATAAAAGAATGTGATAATGATAGTCACCAAATATTAACAGTGACTTGACTTTCTCTTTGTGGTGAAATTGCCAAAGTTTTTCTTTTCTTTTCTTTTATGTCTGTATTTCTTTTTTTTTTTCCTAAAATAAACATGCATCATTTATGTGAAAGAAAAAAGAAATCTAAAAATATTTTTATTTATGTAAATTCTTAACAGCAAAGGACATGGCACCATGAAAGTAAATTGAGGATGAGTTTCTGCTGGGCAAAAAACAGAGAATCTTATTTCTATAAAATTGTTGCGGAGTTACCTGTAAGATTATAAAGGTTTATCTTTATGTACATTCAAATATTAAAATCTTTCGCCATCTACCAGGGAGTTGAATAGCATTGAATCTTTTCCACTTAATTTTGACTTACTAAGGGTTAACCAGAAAATCCTTTGTTTCAACCCTTCTTAATCTCCAAGTCGCCTCTGCTGCTGTGGAACATCTGGTCTTATAAATATAATTGAATCTCCCTTTGATGATTCAGTGTGTTGCAGGACCTCAGGGCTGTAATGCTGACCATCAGTTATCATTGTATACAACAAAAGATATAGATGTGGAAGATACAGAATATTGAGCTGAATGTGAAATGATTCCAGGATAGCCTCTGGAAATTGCTTTGCAGAATAAATCCCTGATGTCAGTGAGCTTTTGTTGTGTGTCTTTTATAAAAAAGCTTCCTTAGTTCAGAGAAAGAAAAAAGAAATATCCAGTAATTTGAACTTTCTAGTTACTTAGAGCTTGGTTACTCCAGATTGTTATTCTATGCCTTCCATTTCTGATTTTTATCTCATATAAAATACAAAAAGCCTGCCATGTCTCTTCTGTCATCTTGTCTCTCCATGAGCACTGGTTATTTAATGTTGACTGGATCTGCTCAGGCCTGTCTCTTGGTGACAAGAGACCCAGAACATCAGCCAAAAATCCTTACCTGGTTAAAATCAAGTTGGAAAAAAACAGCACCGGCTGTCTGGGGGGAAGAGAAGTGTAAAAGTGCAGTCAGTGATCTACATGGGCTCTAAATTTTACATCTATGTTCCAGAGTGGCTGTTGTTCTGTCATTTTCTTTTTGTCTTCGTCTGCTTTTAGTATTAGAGTATTGAGTTAGGAGTGGAGGGGTGAGTGGATTTGAGGTCTGTCTCACTCCCTTTTTCTGTCTGACTCACTTGTTTGAGTCTTCAGATCTTAGGACTGTCACCTTCATCTCCCCCTCCTCTTCCCCAATTCACTGTCCAGCAGCACAGGCCCTGAGGGAATTCTTCCATCTAGACCTGTCTCTGACAAGAACCATATCGGAGTGTTGGCTAATGAGCCTACATTTAGGCCCCAGGTGTCCAACTAGCATGTGACAGACGGAATTACAGACGTGCTGAGTCCCTTAATACCTTGGCCAACAGGGCACCCAGGTGGATTCTCCTCCTGCCCCAAGTATCCTCTCTCATTTATCCTTCTGTGGAATGATAACTATTACTATATGTATCATGATGTGAAAGGTTGGGAAGCACTGATCACGTTTCCCAAAAGGAGATCCAAGAATATTTCCTGCTGTAAGATAAATTATCTGACAAAGTTCAGGTTCAAATATATGTGAGGATCTGTGCTTTGTCTAGTCTAGCACAAACCTCTCATTTGATAGCTGAGGAATCTGAGAATAAGGTTACATAGTTGGTGACAGAGGTAGGACCAGCATTTTGGTCTCTTACTTCACTGTTTGGTCTTTTGTTTTCTGCACAGCTGCTGAAGAAACTTGGGTGAAGACTGTGGGTTTTTCAGACATAAAAGCATCATACAGTTGGTAAGATGGAAAATGCAGTCCCAGAAGTCAGGAGACCTGGATTCATGTTCTGTTTGTGACTCTTGAACAAATCACTATATTCTAGTTTTCATTCTACAGCAAAAGAAATTGAGATTTTTTTCTAGAATGTCTAGAAGTTTGTCCAGAATAGCCAAAGTTAAGGAAAATCACTCATACAAGTTTTAATAGCTGGCTAGTGGCTAAGCTGGGCTTCTGACAGAGCTTGCTTCCCTCCAGGGTTATCTTTCCTTGTGTTTTCTACACCACTGCATTTCAAAGGACACAGTGACATTAAAAGAAAACATTTAGTCCCATTGTCAGAACTTGTTTTTGTGTTGACAGGAAACAAAATGCTAACAGCACTAAGTAGTGAAAAGCTTTTTTACCCTACCTTTTACCAGAAAGAGATTATTTCTAAGGAGTATTCAGGGGAAGCCAGCATGGCTCAGCGGGTTAAGTGCTCACTTTGCAGCCACAGGACTGAGGACGGAATCCTGGCCCTGGCCCACGCAGACCCATGTACTGAAGTGGGGTGTGCTTCCCATGTGGGAGGCCCCCAGTTCAGTTCTAGGCCCTCCCCAGGTTTGACCCCTGGCTTGAGGGGGTGTGCCTCCCATGCAGGAGGTCCCAGCCCAGTTCCCTCTGTGCTCAGCCTCTGCCCACCTGTGTGGAATGAAACCATGTTGAAAACTGATGACATACAACTGTGGAGACTGCTCTGGGCCCTCCCTCTTCTCTCTGTATCTCTGTCTTTCTCTGCCAAAAAAGAAAAAAATAACAATAAAATAAAATAAATCTTTAAAGAGTTTTCATCTGAAATTTGTGAAGTTGTGAACTGACCTTTTATCACTGCATGCATCCAAACTTCTAGAACAGGGTCACGAAGAAAAATTCTGGCATGGAGAACTGAAGATCAGTCTGAAATTTTTTGTTGTTCCTTTTCTGGTCCAACAAGAAGAAGAGACATTCATGGTTAATTGAAGTTGGATTTAGCTCAAACATATTAATCCTGCAACCCCAAAGATAGGATGATTGTATAATTTTGAGGAATGGAGTATTTGCTAGTATATATTCACACTAACTGTAAAAACTGTTGTATCCTACTGCTTTTTAAAAGCATTGCAAATATAGCTCTAGTTTTATAAATATGTGAATAGGATTCACTGCTCTCTATTTTTCTTGTTGAATTCCACTGACTTGAATTGCTTATCTAAAATAAGTTTCCTCGAATTACTAATACCAGATTTATGACTAGTTGTCTAAATACTTAGACTGATGTTTACCCAATAGTAGTGACTCTTTCCTTTCTTCTTCTTCTTAACAGAACCTCTGTATCAGGGGTGTCAAAACATATGGCTTCCCTGGACCACATTGGAAGAGTTGTCTTGGGCCACACATAAAATACCCTTTAACACTAATAATAGTTGATGAGCTAAAAAGGAAATTGCAAAAAAGTTGTATAATGTTTTAAGAAAGTTTACGAACTTGTGTTGGGCTGCATTCAAAGCCCTCCTGGGCCATAGGTTGGACAGCTTGCTCTATGTTATTGAGGGTGACAACTAATGCAGCTTTAAAAAACTGCATTTCCTAGCCTCCTTTGCAGAAAGAGATAGTGGGATGTCTGGTGGAATTTGTTCATGAAACTTCCTAGAAGGCTGGTTAATAGGGCTCATTCAGCTGACATATCTTTTGCTTTCTCTACTTTCTTTGCTTCTCCTCTTCATTTTATGTGGATCTGATGGCTCTAGCCCCAGAAGCCATCCTGTGACCATGACTGACCTTGAGGGTGGAAGCAATTATTCTCTTAAGACCTATAGAGCAGACTAGTAGACAGTTTAAGTCTGAAACACTGATGATATCATGTACTCACTGTCATCCAAGTGGTTCAGGCAGCATTAGACTGCCTACCCCATGGTCTTTTCATGTGAGTACAAAATAATCTCATAGCTTCTGCGAACAACTTATAATTTGACTCTGCTACAAGCACCTGAAATTTTTTCCTTTTTGAGACAATAATCATGCAAAGAGAGTTGCAGTATTACCGGTAAGCTTTGAATTTGCATCAACTTTTTTCTTTTCCATTATTTACGATTAATCATTATGTGGTTGCAAAATATGACATTTAGAAAATTCATGCTTTGAATGATAGAGTATATAGAATACATAGGAGTATATTAATGATGCAAAACACCAAGTTTATTTTTAAATTAATACTTAAAAATGTACATACATGCATAGAGTATACTTTTTCATGTACAGTTTATTAGTATCGATAAGTACATCAAGGTGTGTAAACACCACCACAATTGAGACACAGGAAATTACTCTCACCCCAAAAAGTTCCCTTAAGCTATCCTTTTGTAGTCAGTTGTTTGTATGGGTCTGTTTTTTGGACTCAAGTCTTCTGCATTGACCTGTCCCATTGTTAATACCACACTGTCCTGTTTACTATAACATTATACTAAATCTTAGAATCAGGCAGCCTAAATTTTCCAATGTTGTTCATTAGAAAAAAACTTTGGCTGTTATGATGACTTTGCCTCCCCACATAAATTTTGAAATAAACTGGTTGATATATTTTTCATATTTTGGAGCTTACGTAAGTGATTCTGCTCTTTAAATGTCAGTTTCCAGTTATGCATTGCTAATATTTAAAAATACAATTGATTATATTAATTGACCTTATATCTAAAACTTTATATTTATAATTCTAGGAAATTGGGGGCAGGGGTGGGCAGATTCTTTGGAACTTTGTACATAAGACCACAGGTTGTTTAAGCAGACAGTTATTCTTCTTCCTTTTCCAGTTTGGATGCTTTTTAATTATTTTTTCATGCCTTGTGTCTTTGGCTAAGACTTTCAGTATGATACTAAATAGGAGTAATGAGAGCAGAAATTCTTTCTTAGTTCTGATAGTAGGAGGAAAGCATTCAAGTTTTACCACTAATTACAATGTTAGCTGTAAGTTTTTTGCAGGAGTTTTCTTCTCTTCTTAATTTACTGAGGATTTGTGTTCTGAATGAATATTAATTTTTTTAAATCTCTTTGTTTCCATCTATTAATATGATCATATGTTTTTCTATCTGTAGTCTGTTAGTTTGGTAAATTCTCTGATTTTTGACTGTTGATATTTTGGGGGGCGGTCTGTTTCTCTGAGTGAATAAGTTCAACAAAAAATGTTGAACTTATTAATATAGAGTGATTTATAGGGTTCCTTTATATTTCTTTTAATGTCTATGAGGCCTACAGGGATATTCCCTTTTTTTGCTATTGAAATATTCTTTTTTAAAGATTTCATTTTGTTGCTTGAAGGAAGATGAGAGAGAAAGAGACAGAGATAGAGAGAGGAAAAAAGAGAGAAAGAGAGAGTGAGAGAGAGAGAGAAGGGGGGAAGAGTCCAGAGCAGTCTCCAAAGTTGTACATCATTAGTTGTGATGCAGTTTCATTCCACACAGGTGGATGTGGGGCTGCATGGGATGGGAATGGAGCTGGGGGTCTCCTGCATGGGAGTCAAGAACCTTCACTGTCATCCCAGTGATTACCAGTTACTCCACAGCTCAGCATATGGGTTTGCACTGGTTGGGGCAGGGATTCAGTCCCTGGACCTCTCAGTTGCAAGGCAAGCACACAGTCGGCTAAGCTATTCTGGCATCCTGCTATTGATATTTTAAAATGGTATCTTCTTTCATTTTTTGGTCAATCAAGACCAAAAAAGTTGATCAATTTTATTGAACTTTTTGGAAACTATTTTCTGATTACATCATTTTTTCCTGTTTTTCTCTTTTCAATTTTATTTATTTATGCTCTTAATAATTTAATTTCTTAAGATTGCTTTAGGTTTAGTTTGCTCCTTGTTTTCTAGGGGTTTTTTTGGGGGGGGTATTTATTTTTTTTGTTTGTTTGTTTTAGGGCACAATCTTAGTTGATTTGGGAACGTTCTTGTTCTCTTATATAAGCGTGTAATACTAGAAGTTTCTCTCTACAGCCCTTTATAACTCCACCCTACAAATATTAATATGCTGTATTTTTATTTGTATTCAATGTAAAGTATTTTCTAATGACCATTGTGACACATTCTTTGACCTATGGATTACTCGTAAGTGTGTTATTTAATATCCAAACATTTGGAAATTTTTCAGATATTTTTCTGTAATTGATTTCTAGTTTCATTTTCTCACCATCAGAAAACATACTTCTTATAATTTTAATTATTTTAATTTAAAGATTGTTTTTGAGCTAGGATAGGTGCTGTATTGGTTGACTGTTCCATGTGTACTTGAAACAAATGCATATTTTGTCTCTGTTTTTTAAAGTGTTCTATAAATGCCAAATAGTTCTAATTGCTTTGTAGAGTTGTTCAGGTCTTCTATATCTTAGTGATTTTATGTTTACTTGTTCTACCAAATAGAAATGTTATATTTTACAACTGTAATTTTGAATTTGTTTATTTCCCCTTTATAGCCTATCAGTTTTTACTTTATGTATTTTGAAGCTCTGTTATTAGTTACATATGCACTTAGAATTGTTATATCTTCTTGGTGAATTGATACACTTTCCCTTTTTATGTGACTGTTACATGTAACACATGTAACTTTATTGAACATTCAAACAGATAATATTATATTCTTTTTCTTTCAATAGTAATGCACATCTTTAAAAAAATGAAAAATAGAAAAATAATATATTTACTCAGACAGTTACCATTTCTGTTGCTTTTCTTTATTATTGAAGTTCTGATTTTCATTCTGGCATCATCATCTATTTTCCTAAAGAAACTCTTTTAGCATTTCTATTAGAAAAGGTCTGCTGCTCATAAATTTTCTTAGAATTTCTTTATATGAGAATGTCTTTATTTTACCTTCATTCCGTAAGGGTATTTCCATTAGATGAAGAATTCTGGATTAACAGTTCTTTTGTTTCAGCACTACAAAACTATTAATTCACTTTCTTCCAACCTTCATGTTTTCTGATTAGAAATCTACAATTATTCAAATTGTTGAATCATTAAAATACTTAGTGTGTTATTCTCATCTGCTTTCAAGTATTCTTTTTCTCTTTGATATTTAGCAATTTTATTATGCTGTATATACTGGGGATGCCAAAAATATATATAGACATGTTAAGAGATGTTATCTATGTATTACTTTTCGAAGTTGAATTGAATTATGGTAGCAATATGTAGTATGATGCTTGCTCAAAAGATATTAATCAAATGAATGCTAGCATCACCATGCGACAGGCAGGACAGTCAAAGAAAGTAGCAGAAACTTGGTTGCTATTCGAGGAGCACAGGATCATTTTGAAGTGGCATTTGAAATTCGGGAACATTGTAGAAGTATAATATATAATGACAAGGGAGACATGAGTATGCAATAGATGCTCCAACATGCCTAGAAATTGCATGCATCTGTGATGAGCTTGAGATGCATGGTAAATTGAAATGGCATGTGCAGTGATACAAGTGGACATTTTCATCACTGTTGCTCAAGCAATAGTTCACTGTAATCAGAAGTGTCTGGATACTGATGGTAACCACTTTAAGCAACTCTTGTAATTGCAGAAGTCAAATGTGACTTGTATTCATCTTTTATTATTTGTGTATATTAAATATTATAATTTGTACCATCTTTATTCTTCTATTGCATCCATACAGTGAGTTTTAAGTTTGATTTACCGGTATTATATTTTTAATTCTAAAATTTCTATCTGGTTCTTTATATACCGGTAAATTTTTTTTTCATTGACAAATTTTGTCTTTTCATTTATTTCATGTATTGTCCTTCAGTAGTTTACTGGTCACCAGAATGTAATGGGAGATGGGGTTGTTAAATGAAAGGGCAGGTCAGATAAAGTAAAAAAAAAAAAAAGAAAAAGAAAACAAGTGTTTTTCCCTAATGCATGGAACATGATTACGAGAGCTGCTATAAATTCTTTGGCTGATAATTCTAACATCTATGTTATCTCTGGAATGGTTTTTGTTCATGGTTTTTTCCTTTGCAAGTTAACGCCCCCTCCCCACCCCCAGCCCCCACCCTTATTTAATGCTGACTAATTTTGGATTGTGTCCTAGGTGCTTTTATTATTATAAGATTTTGTGTTCCGTTAAAAATCCTTTGATAAATGTTGATTCTTTGCAAGCAGTCATCCTGGTTAGGCTTGGATCATTAGTCCATCTTTCCTTCTTTGAGCTGTGGTTCTAATAGTTCTCAGAGACTTTGTAGTACTATTCAAATCCATCCAGCATTGGGGCCAACCTCACACCCATTTGAGACTTGGGCAGTAATCTATGTTCTAGTTTATTTCTCAAAGATCTTGCTACACTGCTTCATGACAGTTACAAATATGTGTATCTTGGGAGTGAGCCAAGGACTTTATATGCAGGATTAAGAGATTCCATTTTTCAGCTTCTTTCTATGATTTTCCCCATACCTTTCATTTCTGGGGGATCCCTTTCCCTGTTTCTGACTAAAGTTGGATATTAACCTACCTGCACTGTTGTATGGTTTCCACAAATGGGTCAGCATTTGTGTAAAAGTGGGAAAAGAATAGAGAAAAATAATGGAGATTCTTTTCACCCTCTTCTGATCACAGAGACCCTCTTCTCCAGTTCTTCAGGCTACAGAGAAAGATTTGCTGAGAGTTTTGGTTAACTGAATGAAAAGTACATCCTCATCACCCAGGCTCCACTCAGAAGACTAAAAAGAGAGAGAAAAAAGAAAAGAAAAGATATTTATTTCATATACACTCTCTGTCTACAGAGAGCCATCTTCCTGTGTGTCCTCTGGCCAAAAATGGATGATTTCTGTTGGATATTTTTTGATTCATTTCTGCTCTACACTTTGAGGATTCAAGTGGGTCTCAAGTCTCAGCCAGGAAATATAGAAGGAACAAAGAAACGAGAAATGTGTTGCCTTATGTATGAGTCATTTTTTAAGTCCTGACTCTCCCCAGCCTACCTATTTTTTAACTTTGTAGAGTTCTCACATAGATGCTATCTATATTCTATGTTTTGTTTTTTGTTTTTGTTTTTGTTTTTAAATTAGTGAGAGTGTGCTTGTTGCATCTCTCTTAAATTGGAAGCTCTAACTAGGGTTTTAAGTAAATACTTCGAGGCTGCTTTTTGTATACTTTTGGTTTGTTTTTATAATGATTCTTAAAATACTGTAAACATGTGGTTCTTAAATGTGAATTGATAGTTTAATATTTTAAGCACACTTCATTTTTTATTTGCATTTGAAATACCACTGCTATATTGTCTTGTTACTGAAATGCTTTTAACCTTAAACTGCTTGTGGGCAGGGACATTGTTTATCTGGTATAATATGAGGCCTGACAATTAAGTTCACAAACTTTCCACCATGATCTTAAGTTGGCAGCACTGTACAAACACCTTAGTAAGGTTTCATAACCTTGGTATATCAGTGTCTGACAAGTGTGTTCCTATCAATATGTGTCTATGTTTTATTGAGTGGCAGTCATTATTGGTTGTTGTGCATTTTGTGTGCCCTTGTGAGAATGTTGGAGCTTGAATTAGAGCAACGAACAAACATTAAATTTCTTGTTCAACTAGGCAAGAGTGGAAGTAAAATCATGGACGTATTAGTCTAAGTTGATGTTGATAATGCCATGAAGAAAACAGTGATGTCCAAATGTATTAAACATTTTTCTGAGAGGAGAGAAAGTGTCACTAATTAAGAGAAGTCAGGGCAGCCAGCAGCAGGCAGAATTGACAAAAAATTATTTAATTGTGCATCAAAATCATCAGCTGACTGTGAGAAGACTAGTAGACCAAGTAAACATCAATGGAGAAACAGGAAAATCTTAACTGAAAAACTTGGTATGAGAAAGTTGTGTGAGAAAATGATCCTGAAGGAGCTCACAGATGAACAAAAGTAAAGGAGAGTTGAAGTTTGCCAAGAACTTTGAGAGAGGCAAGACTGTGTTGTGGGCCATGTTATCGCTGGTAATGAAACATGGGTGTACCAGTGTGATCCTGAAACAAAGTGTCCACATTCACAGTGGAAGCCAGCCAATTCTCCATGAACAAAAAGCCAATTCTCCACGACCAAAAAGCCAATTCTCCACAACCAAAAAGTGCCATAAGTCCAAATAAAGAGTAAAAATGATGTTGTTAAACTTTTTGGATAGCAGAGGGATTGTTCATTGTGAATTGGTACCAATTTGAAAGTGCTGAAAAGGCTGCATGAAAATGTTAGACAAAAATGACCTGAACTTTTCAACAACAACTCATGGTTCTTATATCCCGACAATGCACCAGCTCACATAGCACTGTCTTTGAGGGAATTTTTAACCAGTCAACAAATAACTGTATTGGAACACCCTCCCTACTCACCTGATCTGGCCCCTAATGAATTTTTTCTTCACCCAAAGGTAAAAGAAATATTGAAAAGAAGACATTTTTATGACATTCAGGACATCAAGAGTAGCATGGTGATGGCTCTGATGGCCACTCCAGAAAAAGAGTTCCAAAAGTGCTTTGAAGGGTGAAGTAGGCGACTGTATTGGTACATAGCTTCCCCAGTAGGGTAGT
>PVKE010039827.1:0-14849 GCA_004027555.1 Craseonycteris thonglongyai
ACCCACTCACCCAGGGCACCCCAGCTCCACCCACTCACCCAGGGCACCCCAGCCCCCCCCACTCACCCAGGGCACCCCAGCCGCACCCACTCACCCAGGGCACCCCAGCCGCACCTCAACACGCCCTCACACACACAAGTGTGCATAGCAAGGAGGGCCATGCTGTGTGATCTGAGAGGGTTGCTTAACCTCTCTGAGCTGTTTGTAAGACAGGCTCTGCATTAACTTGATTTTGAGGTCACATGTTTTCCCCCTTTCCCTCTAGTGGCAAACTCAGTGCCCACCACCAAGGAGAGGGCAGGCGGCTAGAATTCAGGCCCGGCCAATCAGCGGCCCCCAGCTTGGCACTGGGATTGGCGCAGATGTGGGCACGTGACCCTCGGGTGGGCGGCTTTCCTGCGGGAAGGGCTGTGGGAACTGTCACGTGCGTTCCTTGGCTTTTGAGCGAATACATTTCTTACTGACTTTAGCTGGTGTGGACTTTTGCTGTTCTGCAACTGGGAAGGTCTTCGGCAATTCAGAAATAATCAAAATAATGCTTCCTGTGTGACAGGTTCCGCGGTGCCTGCGCGTGGGTAGTGGTTCCAACAGGAGCCGCTGAGGGTCAGGGGAAAGCACTGAGGTCAGGAGTCAGACAGACCTCGGGGCCCCATCTCGGCAGCTTCTCCCTGAGTGACTGGGGCCAGGTCCCTGCCCCTCCCCAAGCCCTGGTCTCCTCGTGTGCAAAATGGGGCCAGGAGCTCCTCTCTCAAGGTGGCTGTGAGGACTGAGTGTTGGCAATGGCCTGCTGCCTGGAGGGGCAGGAATGGCTGTCGTTGGAGCACGGAGACGGGGTGACTGTGAGCAGGGCTCAGAAGAGGGGTGAGGGAGGGAGGAGGGCTCCCTAACTGAAGAGGGCTGGGGCCTGGCTCAGTGTGCGGGAGGGGTGTGGGGGGAGGGGGTCCCCATTCTTGCCTTACCTAGATCAAGGGTGGGGGTTCCAGTTTCCCTCCTCTAGCCAGGGCACAGGAAGCAGGAGAGAAGGAGGGAGCAGGTGGCAGGACTGCCAGGTTGGACCCAGGTGGGGTGCACTGGGGTGACAGCTGCAGAAAGGCTCCGAGCCCCAGCCACCAGAGCCCCGGAACACCACCAAGCCTGGAGCAGAACACTGCGGGGTTTAAGTCAGGACTCACCTCTCCTAGCTGTGTGCCCACGGGCACATCCCACCCTCCCTGCCTCTTCCACAGGATGGTAAGTACCCACCTCACCGGGAGTGGTGTCAGCACAGGGCCTGGCACCCGGAACAGGCCAGACCCATGGGAGCCATAATTTTATTACCATCAGTGCCCGGCTCGGGAAGTTTCATCCAAACTCTTCTTTTTTAAAAAAGATTTTATTGTTTGACAGGGAGAGAGAGACAGAGAGAAGGGGGAGGGCCCAGAGCCCTCCCCACAGCTGTACATCATTAGTTTCAACATAGTTTCATTCCACAAGTGGATGCAGGGCTGTGCAGGGCGGAGCCAAACCCAGAGCCACGTGGGAAGCACGCCCCAGTTCAGCATATGGGTCTGCACGGCCGGGCCGGGACTTGATCTTTGGACCCTGTGGCTGCAAGGCAATCCCTCAGCCTGCTGAGCCATCCTGGCTTCCCCGCATCCAACTTGTTAACCCAGCTCTTCAGGAAGCTGTCACCTGCCACGAGCCCCACACGAGACTGGTGCCCCTGTTTGTCATCCCTCAAGGCTTTATTCCCACAAATGTGGATGGACCAAAGTCTTTGGGTGTGGCTGTCATCACCCCCCAGGGCTGCTTGTGTCTCCAGGGACCCTTCCCAGGAACTCTGACCCAGATAGGGGAGGATGGGTGAGGCACTTGGCCATGGAGGGCAGAGAGCCCTGAGGGGAAGCTGGAAAATAGAAACCTGGGGTTTTGACATCATTTTCAGATAACTGTAATGATCAAGGAAGACTCCACCTTCTATGGTAGACAAAGGGAGGAAGACATGAGTCCTGAGTCTGGCAAAATTTGACCTGATGGACATTGGGGAGGGTTGGAGGGACCCTGAAGGACAGGGGGATGGCACTTTTCTTTATGCTACAATAGTCATTAATTGAGCACCTACTGTCTGCAGGGATCCAGGCTGAGCGTCCTGAGCCCTGCCTCCAGGGGGCCCCAAGTCTACCCCAGGCTATTATTGCACATGATTTGATTTCAAAAAGTTCAAGAGCTCGTAGCAGGGCCTGGTTGCCGCTGGGGGTGCTGGAGTGGGCGGATGAGAGCCCACAGAGACCATTTAGACAGAGGGCCCAGCCAGGCAGGTGCAGGAAGGCAAACCATGGAGCCAGGGTTCTGAGAAGGGGTGAGTGGCAGGGACTGAGGTAGGTGAGATCTGCAGAAGACAGCATGCAGGAGCCCAGACCACAGAGAGACCTGGGTTCAGATCCTGACTCTCCCGTATACAGGCTCTATGTTGGGCAACTGGGCCTCTCTGAGCCTCAGTTTCTTTGTCTGTGAAATAGGAATAATGGTAATTCATGCTCCCTTGTAGGGCTGTTGGAAAGACTGAAATGAGGGAACATGTGGGGAGTACTTGGCACAGCACACAGGAAGTGCTCAGTGAGTTTGAACCAGCAGTATTATAGATCTTGGATGCGCCAGAAAATGTTCTACCTCCAGACCTTTGCGAATGTTCTTTCTTCCACAAATGTCCTGGTCCAGCTGGTGTGCCCGTCCTCGTCCTTCTGTGGGCACATCAGGGTCTTCTCTGGAAGCCTCTCTGGGCTCACCCTAGTCCCAGCTGACTTGATTCATCCCTTTGTGTGCCACCCCATGCCTGGTGTACTCTTTCCCAGCAATTACTCACCAAAGGCAGTCTCCCTGTCCCAGACCAGCCACCAGGGGGGCCAGCTCTGACCTTTCTCTGTGTCTCCAGGGCCCGACCTGGGGTCCCAGGACCCGCTAGACCATACTTTCTGGGTTCCCGTTGAGTTCCAGATTCCTTTCCCCTGCAATGAGCAGGGTCTGGGACAGGCTCAGCGTCAGCCAGGGTGTGGAACGGAGACAGCTTCGGGGTCAGCCAGATCCACACGGGCCTGGCTGGGCCAGGAGTGAGGAAGGGGCCAACAGGGCTCAGGTACCAGCGGTGGAGGCAGCTGGAGGTTGAGCCCAGGCGAGAGGTGGTGGCCCCTTGGCCTATGGCATCCCTGCGCACACATACAGGGAATGAGGGAACAAGAAATGTGGGGGTTCCTCTTGGGGGCCAAGGTACAGGCAGGCAGATGGCCTAGGCCCGCGTGCAGGGGTGGTCCGGCTCAGGCCAATGTCAGGCCTTTCTCCGCAGCCTGCATGGGAGATTCAGTGCTCCTGGGGTTGGTTTTCAAGGGGAGAGGAGGGATTTTAAGGGGAGGTGGCAGACAGGCAGGGGCTGGATGGCTTTCCCGGAATCCCAGACTGCGCTTTAATAATTTGTTTCAGAATTAATGTCCATTCACACGGTCTTCACAGTTCCAGCTCACTGGAAGATTAAATAAAAACCCACACCCCTCCCCCAAATGGAGGGGAGACCAGCCCGGTTCTTTCCGGCTGGGCTGGCTGCCCGAAGGCGGCGCGGGAAATAAATCTCTCAGAGAAAACCACTTTGCTCACATGATTTCAATCCAACAGGGCACTGTGGCCCCAGTCACTTCTTGTTTTATTTGGCTGATAATCTTTGATCGTATCGGGAGATCCTCGCAGAAGCATCGTGTCTTTACAAGCCCGAGGCCCTTCCACAACAGTGCAGCCGCCCCCTCTCCTCCAAGGTGTCCTCCCTTGCTGCAGGCGGCAGTGCCAGGACCCAGAGAGGTGGGGAAGGGACAGGCAGGGGTCCCAGAGTGGAGGGAGAACAGCAGCCTGTTGCCTTCTGGGTGCCAGGCTTAGGGGACCCAACCCAGGGAGGCTCACCAGCCATTGAAGTCCAACTGGGGCATCATTCATTCATTCAACAACTATGTATCGTGTGCGTTCACTGTGTCTGACTCTGGGAATAAGGTGTGACCAGCTAGGCAGGTAGGCAGACAGACAGACGGGTTTCTGTCCTGGAGTTACATGTGGCCTCGCCTCTTGGTGTAAGCCTTTGACTCAACTTTCCTGCTTTTGTACTGTTTTCTTTTATTCCACTTGTTTTATTTTTAATTTTAATATTTATTTATTTATTTATTTATTTATTTATTTATTTTTGAGAGAGAGAGAGAGAGAGAGAGATACAGAGACAGAGAGAGAACTGAACTGGGGGAGCTCCCAGTTCAGCATATGGTTCCGCACGGGCCGGGGCCGGGATGTGATCCTCGGTCCCCGGGGCTGCAAAGTGAGCGCTTAACCCACTGAGCCATCCTGGCTTCCCCTCCACTTGGTTTTTATTTCATTTGGATTATCAAGTGCAGGAGCCAAGGTATTAAATAATAATGTTTAGAAATATTAGAAGCTGATGGAGTATCCTAAAAACAAGTAAACAAGTCTTCAGATCAAAGAGGTGCATGATTGGATAATGATAATGAAAATCCATCAATCCGGGGGTCAGGAGAGAAAATTGGACAGAACTAAGATACAAGATTACTGCTTCATCCAACATTTATGATTTTTTCCCTATTATTCTTTTCAACATGCCCCTTTACACTAGGATCAGTTAAACTTGTTATGTATTAATAACTTTGCCACACAGGCTAAGTTCATTGAGTTTATAAATCATATCTATCATATCTTTCACAGTTCAACGTGGGTGCCTAGAGGATTTTGTATGTTCACTAGGGTTTAAAAAACGTTACGGGGGGAAGCCGGGATGGCTCAGTGGGTTAAGCGCTCACTTTGCAGCGCCGGGGACCAAGGATCGAATCCCGGCCCCGGCCTGTGCGGACCCATATGCTGAACTGGGAGCTCCCCCAGTTCAGTTCTCTCTCTGTCTCTGTCTCTGTATCTCTCTCTCTCTCTGTCAAAAAACAATAAAATTAAATATTAAAAAAAAAAAAAGAAGAGAATTTCTTAAAAACAAAACAAAACAAAACAAAAAACGTTACGGGGAAAGCTGGGACGGCTCAGCGGGTAAAGTGCTCGCTTTGAAGCCCCGGGGACTGAGGATCGAATCCCGGCCCCGGCCCATGTGGACCCACATGCTGAACTGCGATGTGCCCCCAGCTCAGTTCTTGCCGGGACCTATGTGGGAGGCTCCCGGCCCAGTTCCTGCCCTGCGCAGCCCTGTGCCCGCCTGTGGAGTGAAACTATATGGAAAACTAATGTCAACTATGGAGACTGCTCTGGGCCCTCCCCCTTCTCTCTGTCTCTCTCTGTCTGTTTCTCTCTGTCAAAAATAATAAAATAAATCTTAAAAAAAATAAAAAAATAAAAAAAAACGTTACGTAAATAAAGATTTGATTCTGATTTCTTGAACACATTTCTCATTTTTAACTTTTTAAAAAACTTTTTAATTTGAAGTTAATTATAAATTTACTAAAAGTTGCAAAAATAATATGGAGAGTTTGGGGTACCTTTTACCCAGCTTACCCCACAGGTAAGATCTTACATAGCTATAACACAAAATCAAAACCAGAAAATTACATTGGTACAACCCTGTTTGAAAAACAGGGAAGCCGGGTTGGCTCAGTAGGTTGAGCGCTCACTTTGTAGCCCTGGAGTCTGAGGATCGAATCCCAGTCCCGGCCCCTGTGGACCCATATGCTGAACTGGGGTCAGTTCTGACTGGGGCGTGCTTCCCACGTGCGAGACCCTTCGCCTGGTTCCTGCCCTGAACAGCCTGTGCCCACCTGTGGAATCAAACTATAACCAAAATTAATGACTGCTCTGGGCCCTCCCCCTCTCTCTGTCTCTCTGTCAAAAACAATAAAAAAACAAAAACAAACACTAACTCAGATTTCACCAGGTTTTACATGCTCTCATTTCTGTGTTTGGGTTTCTATGCAATTTAATCCTATGCATAGATTCATGTGACTTAGACATATTTAACGATTATTTCTATTTTCCCTAACTGTATTTTTTAAAAGATTTATTTTATTGTTCGAGAGAAGGTGAGAGAGAGAAAGGGAGAGAGGGGTAGGGGGAGGGCCCAGAGGAGTCTCCACAGCTGTACATCGTTAGTTGTGACATGGTTTCATTCCACGCAGGTGGATGTGGGGCTGCACAAGGCAGGAACCGAACCGGGGGGCCGCCTGCATGGGAGGCGAGAACTTCTGCTTCTGAGCCATCTCAGTGGTTACACTTGCGCCACAGTTCAGCATATGGGGCTTGCACAGGCCAAAGCTGGGAATGGAACCCTGGACCTCATGAGTGCGAGGCAAGCACTCAACTGCTGAACTATCCCGGCTTCCGTATTTTCCCTAACTTTTGAGTTGAGGTATAACGTTCATGATGTAAGGTGCACAGAGCCTGTGTTTGCGTGCACCCACTCCCCAGACGGCACGGCCTCGCTGACGTGTGTCTCTAGAGTAGTCTGCCTGTTCTTGAACGTCACGTAACGGTTTGTAGTCTCCTGAGTCTGGCTTCTCTGGGAGGGCGAAGCCTGGGCAGTTCTCATGAGCACCTTTGGTCAGGGATGTCATGTGGTTATTTCATGGCAGGCACTAACCACGGTTAGGAAACCTGTGTCGATTCCATTCATTCAACAAATATTTAAAGGGTGTCCCAAAATTCATGCAAGATTTGAATTTTGTGTCATTTGTGTAGTAAAGTGTTGTCAATGAAAAAAAAGACAGAGTGACAGCTGCCAGTTCAGGGTTATTAAAAACAGAGCGCTACACGAAAGAACGTGTTTTCATTGTTGAGCAATGAAAATATACAATTTTTAATTATAAACCTGTGTTTTCTATCAAAATTACTTCTTGCGTGAATTTTGGGACACCCTTTAAGAGCCCTGCTTTGGGCAGAGCCCAGAGAGCCTTTATTGCGAGAAGAAATGGGCCAGGCAGATTGGCAAGTTTGAGCAAGTTCAATAGCATTGGGTGGTTTGAATAATTTCAAATTGCCTCTATTTGCTCTTGTGCCTCATTCCTGCTTGTACCCCCTGCAGGTTCATCAGGAGACCCCTCAGCAGCGCCATGCACTGGGGTGGGGTCAGGACAGGGTGTGGGTAACATCTGACAGGGCCCTGGTTGCATTCACTGTGGGCTTGTTCTGAGCCAGCCACTGGGCAGGTGTTGGGGAACCAGGTGCTTGTCTCCACAGGGCTGCCCTCATGTCAGCCCCAGAATCTGGGGCTTTCAGGTCGGCGGCGGTGAAACACTCCTTGAGATAGGCTGAAATGTGTCCCCCTCAAATTCATCCAGGGGAGCCCTAAGCCCCATATTTCAGAATGCGACCATATTTGGCGATAGGGACTTCAAGTTAAATGAGGTCACGGAGGTGGGCCCTCATCCCATATGACTGGTGTCCCTATAGGAACACACAGAGGAAAGACCATGGGAGGACACAGGGGGAAGACAGCCACCTCCGAGCCAAGCAGGGGGCCTTCAGAAGGAACCGGCCTTGCTGATACCTTGGTCTTGCACTTCTGGCCACCAGAATACAGTGGTACCTCGGTTCACGAACGCTTCTGTTCACGAACAACTCGGTTCACGAACAGAAAAGTTCATCAAAATATGCTCCGGTTCACAAACTCCGCTTCGGTTCACGAACAGGAGCCGCGGCCATTTTAATGCTATTTCCTGGCTGTCACATGGCTGTGACTTCCTGTAGGAAGATCGTGGGGAGAGAGAGACACAGAAAAAAGTACACTGTGAGTACTTTCAGTGACTTTTTTGATTTTTGTTGTGCTCTTTCTACATTACTATACTGTACTGTGTATTGTAATTTGTTTCATATTTTTTGTGCTTCAAAAACCGAAAAAAAAGGTCAGAACGGATTAACCAGATTTACATTGAACCCTATGGGAAACTGTGCCTCGGTTCACAACCAATTCGGTTCGTGACCAGAGTCAGTTCACGAATTAAGTTCGTGAACCGAGGTACCACTGTATGAGGAAATCTAAATTTCTTGTGTTTCAGCCACCTAGTCTATGGTACTTTGCTATGGCAGCCCTTGTAAACGAATACACTCCCCAATATATTAATCTGCATTTGGGGAGTGAGTCAGGGACAGCCTCTAGGAGCTAACACCAGATGAAACACAAGACCCCCAGTTAAAGGTGAATGCCAGATAACTTTGTAACATATTGAATGGACAAACTTACACTAAAGAAAAAAAATCGTTTATTGAAATGTAAGTTTAACTGGGGGTCCTACATCTTCAATTCCCGCCTCCCGCACAGTCGTATTTATTGGGCTTGTCCTGGGAAGGGCAGCTCGAAAGAAAGCCTTGAAGTCCGGGAAATAATGATGAGGGGAGTTAAAGTGCGTAAAACCCTCCCGAGAGAACGTCAGGGTGACTTACAGGCCCGATAAGGGGCTGGGGGGCTCGCCGAGGGGGCTCAGAAAGGTCGCCCAGCGCCGCGGAGGACCAGGAATCATAAGTACGGGGCGAGCTGCCCAGCTGGGGTCGCTGGGGTGAAAATATTGGGGTCATTCCAAAAACAATTATCCTGCTTGGTTTGCTCTTCAGGTCTTGTAAATCTTTCACCTTTTATAAAAGATTTGTGGGGAAAGCAGCACTTTGGAAGTTTTAACTGACTTTTGTGGCCGCCTCTGGGTGCTTCTGCTAAAAGCAAACAAGACAAAGGGGAAAAAGTAATTACCCAGCATTCTCAGGGGCACAGGGATGGCGCTGACTGGTTTCTTATTCCTTCCAGAGCTTAGGCCGCTGTGCGTTTTGACTCATTCCACTGGGACTCTGGTCACAGCTTGACGATGAATTTTCTCTGTTTTGAATCCAGTTGCCGTAAGGCTTTTGGTATCTAGGGGACCTTGATTTTTGCAGCAGACGTGGCAGCTGTGTGGTGGCCATCTTGTCTGCTGCGGGGGCCATTTTGACTGTTGAGGCAGCCATCTTGACTGACGTGGCCTTCTGACTGACAAGGCAGCCATCTTGACTGACGTGGCCTTCTGACTGACAAGGCAGCCATCTTGACTGACGTGGCCTTCTGACTGACAAGGCAGCCATCTTGACTGACGTGGCCTTCTGACTGACAAGGCAGCCATCTTGACTGACGTGGCCTTCTGACTGACAAGGCAGCCATCTTGACTGATGTGGCAGTTGTCTTGGAAGACACATACCAAGGCTCACGTGCCCATGGAGCCCCTGAAGCTGGAGAATGGGTCTGAGCTGTTCCTGCCCTCAAGCTCACGGCTCCATTGCATCCTGTTTTCCTGTTGTATGAGGCCCCAGGCTTCTTGGAAGAGGAGGAGGACCAGGAGTCAACATAACTCCCCTGAGCCTTGATTTCCTCATCTGCAAAATGGGATAATGACAGAATCTCAGGGTGATCCTTAAGGCCTTAGCTAAAGGCGGCCCAGAGGAAGATTCCATACTTGGGGGTGTTGGCCTGGCAGCAGAGGCAGGAGGGCCGTTTATATTCTTTTTCTCCTCAGAAGAACTAGAGACTCCCTGGCAAATACTCCTTGACCTGAAAAAGCCCCGACTGGACGCTCCTATGGGTCTGTTATAGACATGACTTTGCAAATCAGATGTGACAGGGAAATGTGTGCCAAGACGGTGGTCAGCTGTTCAGCTGTGGGGAAGGAGCTGGTTAGAGACCTGCACTGCCTCCTCCAGGGCAGGCGGCCGTGGGCCTCACTGTGCCCCGAGCACAGGTGTGCGAGGGTGGGGGCCCCTGCCCGGGAGCAGGGCATGAGCAGGCTGCACATGGCTTAAACTCACATGTACACGCAGTCACATACATGTGCACACACAACTTATACACACACACACACCTGTGCGCACATACACACACACTCTCTCTCTCTCACACTATTCCTGGGGGCCACTGAGGTTAAAGCAAGGCCTCCCCCTCCTTTGTGCCCTTAGACATTTGGAACTGGAGTCCGAAGCAGGTGCGTAGCCCACAGACAGCCATTCCTTGTTGGCGAAGTTCCTTCTGCTTTAGGCTTGTTGTTGTGCAACGATGCTACCAGCCCCTACTCGGTGAGTCCAAGAAAAAACAAAAGGGTATTTTGCACAGTGGTTGACACATAATACCTGCTGAAGAGTCCCTTCCATTTTCTCTGTCCCCTGCCCCATGTCCCCTCTGGTGACTGAGGTCCCTTCCCCTGAGCCCTGTGGCCTTGGAGGGACTGCCAATCACAGTAGCCCCACCCCAGCCACAGGGGTGGTCCAGGGTTGAACATGTGACCTTTGCCAGGCCAATCTGAGACCTGGCCTGGGATGTGCATATAGTATTTGGAAGAGAAGTAACTCCTTCTGAGGCTCCAAAGACTTGTCCTTGTCCCTCTGGCCATGTGGAGAGTGCCCTTCCCAGGAGGTGACAATGAACCCAGAAATGGGACAGCAGAGCTGAAAGTGGCTGAGGTGCTGCAGGGTGGCTGCTTAAAGTCCTGTCCACCGGTGACATGAGCATTGACCAAAAGTTGGTCTCGGTGTTGGGAGGTCTGGGTGTCCGCTGGGAGCTGCTCTGTGATAGTCCTGTCCCCAAGGGCTCCTCACAGAACCGTAGGCAGGTCACAGGTAAGTCCCTGCCCCCAAGCCCAAGCCCAAGCCCATGTTGGGAGACACCAACGGTATGATCTGGAAGTAGCCTCCAGGAGCCCCTCTTGCCGTAGGCGGTGGAGGATTTATTTGGGGACGATGAAGACAGGCTTTCTTCATCTACACTGAGCTCTCAGCCCAGGGAAACCACAGCCTCTGAGCCCAGAGGGAGACCGAGGACCCATCACTTGCTCACACTTTTCCCATGGACAGGGTTGGACTTGCTGGGCATGCGCCTTCTTCCCACTTGGCGAGTTCTTGCTGGGGCTTGCCTCGGAATATGTCCCCCCGGGCATCCACCAGCTTGTCATTCAATCAGAGCCAGGCTGAGCCTTTTCCCAGGAGTGTTCAGAGTCCCCAGGTGCAGATGGGTACATGGGGAGAAAGCTGTATCTGTTTCTCCTGTTACAGACGTCTGGTCACCCGAGCAGAATAATAGAGAATGGGTCTCTTCTTGGCACAAGGTCGGCATTAGTGGACACCGGTGTGAATGCTGAATGCTTATATTTCTCCAGAGTGTGGGAACTGACTCCCCACCAGGAAACTGCTCCCATCTTATTAGTGGTCGCCTGGGAGGAATTCCTTGGGCTTCTTCTAGGAGACTTGAGAGAGGTCCCTACCTGGTTTCTGGGTCCCCGCTCCCAATACTCCACTGACATTGGCCCAAACTATGGCTTGTCTCTGTGGATCAGTGCATTATATTATCCCTGAAGGTGATTGGACAGCAGCGTTGTGCTTCTCACTGGGCTGCATGTCTCTGCATTGTAAATGTCTGCTTCTCATTAGTGATTGCTTGGACAGACAGCTGAGTGCATGTCTCATGCCCCCTGGATGCATGGCGAGTGTTCATGATGGCTCCCACTGCACGGGTCCCTCTTGTGCACGATCTGACCAGTTCTCCCTGCAGCCCCCCAGGGAAGCTGAAGTATTTCTGCCCCTATTGTGCACATGAGCCCTCAGAGAGATGGGGGCTACACTCAAGGACCCTGCTGGCATGGTGACTCATGTCAGGGGGTGTGGGCCCAAGTCAGTGCAGCCCCAGAGTCCAGAGTTCCTGGCTAGTGTGCTGTGCGCCCCAGACTTTGGCCTTGTGAGCCAAGAGGGCATGAAAACTCTACCCCCAGTTTCCCCAAAGACTGCTGTGAACCCCTACCTGCCATTTGCAGAGACTTCCCCGGGCTGCCCTTGGCCGAGCCCCAGGGGGAGAACTATAGAGAGGCTGCAGCCTATGGGCCTATCGGGGCTTTGCAAAGAAGACACCTTGAACTTTGCTAAGTCCCTGCGTTGCTGGGTGGTTTGAGGGCTCACTGAAGGAGCTGGAGGGGTGGGGGTCCAGATCAGTTGGAATGATCTGCTCCAGCTGCCACACACGTCATCACTCTAGACCCCCAAGCAAGGCCAGCCATGTCACCCCAGAGGTCCCCTCCTCTGTGGAGCTGAGAACCGCCCCCTTTTGCATGCATTCAAACATCGCCTGTGCATGAATTCTGACCTTGGCCCATTTTGGGGTGAGGAAGTAGGCACAGAAAGCATGCCGAGCTCACCTGCTGGTGAGTGGCAGAACTAGGGTCTGAACTGGGAGGTCCTGGGTCCCCAGGCCATCCTGGCTTCCGCGACCGAGGCTGCTGTTGTGATGGGTCTTCCTGGGACCCCGATAAAGCCACCAGCCGCAGCCACTCCTTCCAGTAAGGAAACCGAGGCTTCCAGCATTTGGCCCAGACGTTCCCCAGCCCAGAGGAGTAACTCCCAAGTTGAGGTGGACACAGAGGTTTGGGTGTAACCTTGCTTCTAGAACTTTCTCTCCTAATTTACAGCGCCTGCCAGCCCTTTTCTCTAACGCACATCAGCCAAGCCCTGGAAAGAGTCAGGGCTTGAAGAATGCTAAAAATTTAATGTATGTTAAAAGGGTATTAAATTCTAAAGTAAAATTTACATGGAAATATGACATTAAAATATTTTTAGCTTTCAGGAAGCTGGGGGCTGAAACGCTGTAATATAGACAAATTTTATCATTTTAGAAAGAATTAGCTTCATAGCATTCTGTGTTTAGAGCTAATGCATAAAGATGTGAATGGTGCCTGGGGCTGAGGCAGGTGGGCGGGGGTGCGTGAGAGGACAAGGCCTGTGGGGCGCAGGGCGGGCTGGCGCAGGCCCTTACCGGGACCCCGGGCTTCCTTGGGGTGGGGGGAGCTGCCCCCTGAGGCCCAGGTCCTGCCAGCAGGGAGGGCCCAGAACTGGCCTTGCACAGTGGATGTGCTCAGATGTTTGTGGGGTGACGAGTGAGTTTCTGTATCACTAACCTGCGCTGCCACCGCCCTCATGCCAGGCCCTGGGCTGGGTGCTGGGCACCCAACTCTAACTCAGAGCTGCCCCCCTGGCCCCCGGTAGTGGGTTTGCCTCCAGGAAGCCTGAGTCCTTTCTAGGAAGGGCCACAGGAGAGGCGTGAGAAGCGGCTGGGTCCGGCGTGCTGGGCCCAGGCTGGAACCCGCGCCTTCAGGGTGCATCTTTTATCTGCACGCTGGGACCCTCCGGCCTGTCTTCTGGGCCAGGGGATCTGGTTACAGGAGAGGGTGGAGGGTGGGCACGTAGGCCATGAGGTGACTTGGGGATCATGGAGACTGAGCTCACAGGTCCCTAAAAGAGGGTGGAGGCTGAATGACAGATAAAAGGGGAGACAGCCCTTTCTGCTGAGTACCACGCCATGAACCCTCACCACGGAGGTGAGCTCTCTTACTATCCCCACTTTCCAGATGGGGAAACTGAGGCGCAGAGAGATTAAGAGTGTCCTCAATCTCCTGGCTAGACAAGGCCAGGGCTGGGAGTCACAGCAGGGCCTGTTCACAGCGCAGATCCTCACAGGAGCCCTCCCCACCCTGGCTGTACGTGCCCTCGGGCCATAGTCCTGGCCTGGACAGAGTGAGGCTGAGACTGGCAGCCCGCTCGGGTCCCTGGAGAAGTCCCCGGCCGGGGCGGGGGGGCCGGAGCAGGCGGAAATGACCACTCACTGCCTGGCGGGCACCTCCGGGAGGTCATTCATTGGCAGTTAAAAATCTATTGTGACTTGTCAGAAAAATGAATAAATGGGCACATTATTTTTTCATTCCAGACCTCAGCATCTGTTTGTCTAATCAGGGAGGAGAGTGGGGAAGTCGGCAAGGGCTGCCGTGTACGTTTTATGTAAGTTTTCCTCTGTCAGAGGAGTTTAAATGGGTAATGAACAGGCCGCGGTGATTTGAAATATAATCCCATTACGTTGACGAGATTACGGGGCTTCGAGACTTCACAAATCACTCTTAAGGCTTTTATAGCAAACACCACCCTACTGGGATTTTGCATTTAAGCAGAGGTGCTTGGTGGGAACACAACATGACAGCCTTAACCCTTTCCCTCTCCTTGGCTGCTTCCAAACAGCTGGCGCCTCCCAGAGTGGCCTTGATGGAGCTTTTAGGACCTATAATGCTTGGGCCACATCGGCCAAGACAGAGGCCCAGAAAGGCCCGGGACAGCTTAGGGTGGAGGGCAACACTTCGCAGTTGAACGGCCTCAGGAGAGGGCCTTTGCTTCTCTTTGCCTCTATTTCCTCATCTGTGAAATGCGGATTAGTTGGGCATGAGGATGGACTGAGAAAAGTTAATAAAATAGTAACTAGACTCAGGTGAGAATTTAGTAAGAGGCAGGGGCAGGATCAGGGAATGCAAACTTAGCGTTATGTAACTGTGGTTGTACACGTGACTTCGGGGGTTAGCAGATGGATGTTTTTGATTTGAACACTTACATGTATTTATTTTCATGTGCGCCAGAAAACACATATGCAGCACACCAGTTCTGTGACTTCCTGGCTGTTCTTGCTTAGGATCAAGTTTAAGGTCAAGGGGAAGCCAGGATGGCTCAGTGGGTTAAGGGCTTGATTTGTAGTCCTGGGGTCTGAGAATCGAGTCTTAGTCCTGGCCCTGGCTAGTGCAGACCCATATATATATATATATATATATGTATATGTATATGTATATGTATATGTATATATATATATATATTTTTTTTTTTAAAAGGATTTGATTTTTTTTTTTTTTTTATCTTTTCACATTTATAGAGAGAAATTATCTTTTTGTCTTCAGTGCATATTTATTTCTATTTTACTTTTTGACAGATAGAGAGAGAGACAGAGACAGAGACAGTTAGAGAACCGAACTGTGGGAACTCCCCAGTTCAGCACGTGGGTCCTGCCTGGGCCGGAGCCGGGATTCGATCCTCGG
>PVKE010039828.1:0-14851 GCA_004027555.1 Craseonycteris thonglongyai
CAACTCATTTCACTGAGTGACTCAGTATCACCACTAGTCCTTAGGAGTTAGTGTTTCCTTATTACAAAAGAATAATATATTAACTAGCTCATCATTTAGAAACTATTACTACATTATTGTCTTTAAATAATGATAGGTGTTGCAAAACAAAACTAACAGAGCGATGCAAGAGGACATTTGACATCCAAAATACTTGATGGACACTTATTTACACACCTTGAAGCTCTTTCCAACTGGTAAATCAACTCAGTTTTCAGCTAAAATATTAGGCATACCAGCAAAATGGCACCAGAACTATAAAAGGAAAGACAGAAAGCCCAAGGACCAATTTAGCTCTTTATATTAATAATATATGGGCATTTGGAACTCTAATTTGGCTACTGGACTTGTGAGTTGGTAAAATATGAACTAGGAAGGTAATTTTCAACTTTTATTAACTATAAATTTCTTAATTTAAATGATACATAAATCAAAAGTATAAAACATATAAAGGAGACTCTCACTGATAACTAAGACATTGCAATGGGTTATGTGCACAGAAAGCATATAAGTATACACAATTAGAAACCCTTGGGGCTCATACCCAGGTAGCATATAAGCAAAGCTGCCTGAATTTGAAACAGCAAGAACTCAGAACGCTGAATGCAGTTATTTGGTTTTGATTTACTGTTTTACATGGTCATAAAGGGTGTTCCTGAATATTTTCAGATCCTCATGGCAGGGGAAGATGTGAAAACCAGGGACGTCTTGTCTGGGATGCCTAAGATACTGCTTCAGTGCTGCCTATTGATGTTACTTTGTTTACTTTTCCCTGAGGAACAGATGAATAGTGGAACTTTCTATTGTAGCCTTTGTCTATGCTGTTTTTGTGTCCTTTTGATGCAAAATAAAGCTTGTCAGCTGAACATATTTATTCTGTGAAGTATTGAAGTTAGTGCCTTCCTTTTAGACTTGGAATCAAGAATGACACCTGCCTCTTGCGAAAAGAGACTAAGCCAGAGCTTGGAGACAAAGCCAGGGTAGGACCAGATATCTCACCTCCCTTATAATACCATTTTGCAAACCTGAAATCTAAGGAGTCAGAAAATTCTAAATTCAAACCTGGACTTCCATGTCATTATAAAAGTATATGTCAAAGTAGGAATATATAACACACTTGATTTAAAAAAATTTAAGGCAGATTTCAACATTTTAAATATTTATACATATTGTACTTTTGTATCTCACCCCAGGCCAAGCAATTGCACACTGGGACACCTGGTTTGCAAACGTACCATTGACATGATTTAATTATAATTGAAGGGCTTCATCTACAACATAAAGCAGTCATAATTTCATGGTTAATGTTTGAGAGAACAATTTTGTTTTTAATTGTGAATACACACTTCTGGATTTTCATTTGAATTTTACATGATCGACCTGGAAGAGGCTGATCCTGATGAATTACTGTTGAGCAAAGGTCTTTGGCAAATATAAGGAGCATTAGTTGATACAGATGAAATTCAGACACAGAAGATTACTGTGTCCCTTATTTCTTTGTCATCCTCTGAAGGATCTGTGGGACTATTCACCATCAGAGTGACCCCATCTTCTTGCTCTTCCTTTATGTGATTCTAGAAAGAAGGTGGTCTTGCATGGGGTTTACGTATTTTGGGTTCAGGTACCAAGAATTCTGAGATTAGGGGCCAGAAAATTCAGGTGGACCTTGGGAAAATTACAAATCTAGAAACCTTGGGGATGGCCATTCCTTTGGAAAGATGGGCAGTTTGTGTGCAGTCTCTATGGATGGGGAGTCTTTTGTTCCAGCTGGTTTGTTAATTGGCAAGGCACAAAGACTGACATGGTTATTCACCAACCCTATATTCTTTACAGTCTACAGAATAAATAAATAGGTAACAGTGAAACCCATGTTTCTAAAGATAAAAAGTTGATAGGAAAATGTTTACAGAAAAGAACAATGTTTTTATTTTGGCAGACCACCTAAAATGGAGTTGTTTTTCTTTTTGGTTTAATGGTATATTCACGTGAATAAGAAATTTAATGCTTTTAAATTACAATCTGAATTCCTGGGTACCCTACTTAATAAGTCCAGGAGAAAAAAATTAATTTTATGTATATAAGCTTCCCATTTTATAATTCTTAGGGAAATATAATTTTAGATATAAATTTTCTAGTGTTTACATAGTGTTAATATATGACTTTTGGATATTACCTGCCTTAAGTATTATACATATTTCCTGAGCTAACATATTTCTATAACAATAAACATTTTGTATGATTAAAGTAAAAAGTAAAATTTACCTCCATATTCACTGCATATGAAAATACATGTGTTAGAAATTCATAATTAAAAAAGAGAAAATATAACTTCTAAAAGAAAACATTTCCTGTTGATAATAATATTTTTTAAATTTGTTTAATAATACAGTTGAAAGAAGAAAATGACTCCTATTGCTCATATTGGACTCTAAAGATTCAACTTATTATATAGGTATTTAGTATTCAATTAATGCAAGACAGCTAATCAAGAAATGTTTTGCTAAATTTTTGCAAATAATTTTTCTTGTGAGTTATTCTTAGTATACTATATTCTTCTGGCTTTTTCTAATGAGGAACATTAGTGGAACACACTAGTATCTGCTCTTGTAAATTCTTAAGACTATCTTCATTGAGGCAAATATGGTAAAACCCACCATTCAAGAAAACCTATAACACTCCTTTTATTGGATATAGTGGGTAAGAATCCAACCCCTGTCTCTCACATGGTCTCTTAATTAATTAACTAATTAATTATTTTATGAGAATCAGAAAGGATTTCAAGTTTTTAGGGTCTTTTGACTATCACTAATGCCTGCTTTGAGGCAGTATACTACAGTGGCTAAAAAGCTACGGTTATGAGAACAAATTACCCCAATTCAAAACGAGTTTTTAGGATTTATACTTAGTACCTCTGTCCACAACAAATTTTAGCATAATGCCTGACACATAGTAAGTGCTAAACAAAAGTATTTTGAGTATACAAACAAATTAATATTATATCTTAGACAAGATTTTGTGTTCACTGCGTTGAAATTTTAAAGTAGCTTATTTCTCCCCATCTTTTGGAGCTGCCTATGGTTTAACAAAAATAAACAGGCTTTGGAATTAGACATTCGTGAGTTGTTTCCTACATCTCCCAAACACGCTATTTTATATTCTTCTAGAACTTCAGTTCCTATTCTTTTGAAACAAGTATAAAATGGACAAACATTGGGACAAATAATGTAGGTTATCTCTGTAAAAGGAAGCTCATTCATGTTAGTCACTTAGCGACATTATAGTATTTAACTGAACCCAGCCCATCACCTTGACCCATACAAGCCAGCTCAAGCATGCTGAGTTGGTAGTAAGCCTTGTTATTAATCTTGACTGTAGCTTGGCATTTCAAAAAATCTAAAAATAGGGGAAGCCAGGATGGCTCAGCAGGTTATTCCCTCACTTTGCAGCCCTGGGGACTGAAGATTGAATCCCAGCCCCGGCCCGTGCGGACCCATATGCTGAACTGGGGTGTGCTTTCTATGTGAGAGGCCCCCAGTTCAGTTCTAGATGCATCCCGCCCCCACCCAATTTGGCCCCTGGCTTGTGGGGGGGGGAGTTGTGCCTCCGATGTGGGAGGCCCCCAGCCTAGTTCCTGCCCTATATGGCTCCCTCCCACCTGTATAGAATGAAACCATGTTGAAAAACTGATGACCTACAACTATGAAGAGTGCTCTGGGCCCTCCCTCTTCTCTCTGTCTCTGTCAAAAACAATAAAATAAATCTTTTTTAAAAATATAAAAATATATCTTTTATCTTCCCAGTAAATTGAAAAACCATGCTTAAACACTGAAATATAACTTTTAAACACCAGCATTTAGTAAATAATAAATGTTCTAATTTGAAGTTTTGTTTCATTATAGAAAATATGTAATCACAATAACAAACCAATATTTTAGCTTTTTCATACATTTATAATTTCATAAAATTATTTAAATTTTTTTTAATATTTTTTCTTCCCTTGAACTATAAAACAGCTTCATGACACTAAAATTGTCGCAGACCGGCCGCGGCAAGTCAGTCAGAACCCAAAAGGGGGAGTGCGGATGAAAAAGACACACACACAGATTTTAGATGCGGCCGGTCTGGAGCTGATGACTCCAGCACCGAGTTTATTTTCCTCCACCAATATATACATTTTCAGACTACATAATGTAACAAAGAAACTATGCATTACCTCAGCAAAAGCAGATGATTAACTTAACATAGAAACTAAAATCAAAATAACAAGAAAAGGTCAGTTTTCTCCCAGAACAGACACGGATAACTATTCAAATAGCTATCAACTCGGGAACTGGCCGTTCACACCACGTACCTCCACAATAGGTAAGCGCCTTCCAGGCACAGACAGAGACAATGCCTTAGGAGCAGAAACAAGTTAAGCATTAACTAGACCTGCTTGCATGGCCGTTTCCATAAGCCAGCCCAAATGGCTTCCCACATAAAATCAAGTATGTAACTGACTAGTAAAATGTAAAATCCTTATTTAATGAGGTTCTAAATATTGGTCTGTTTCAAAACAATGCTACTAATCACTATGAACTTAGACATTTATAGTAGCTTAATATACTATATACAATTAATATTTATATCTGATCAATTGGCATTTAAATACATAAAGCTACTCTAACTATCTAGATAAAAAACAGCCTGGAATCAATAATATTCACCTTTAGCCTTAGAAAACTATAATCCCAGCTGTAAGGCTCCAGATGTGGTTATTTAAAAAAAAATAAATGTTTTTCAATGTTGTCAAGATAGGCTGTACTTTCAAATCAAAAGCAGAGAAAGAATATGGAATAGTAAAAATTAAAAAATAAATTTGTCATTTTTATTTCCTAACATTTTTATTAAATGGGATTGAAAGAAAACAACAACACACAATGATGCAGAATAATGTTCTAGTTAGTTTTTCTAGACAAATGTTAGTTTTTCTAATTTCACAACTGGTCATTTAACCCTCCAATATCCTTCTTAAAAACAATGATCAATTAGGTTATAGAACTACAAACTTAGAGAAAATAGAAAATTTCATTGAAAATACAGATACAATCAATAAAATTTAAAGATTATCAAAGATATCCCACTGCCAGCCAGTCATAAAATGGGTGGTTTAAGCTCAGATTTTAAAATTCCTGGTAGATCAATCTTCTCACGTAAGTATAATATATAGATGAAACTTGAATATAGAAAACCCAAATTTCTCTACCACGAAGCAGACAATGATAAGTATATTGAGTCAAAGTAATGAGGTAATTTGAAATGCTAGGCAAGTTCAAGAGGTTTGAAAGCCTAAGGAGAACAGTGAGACTAAGATAAACAAAACCTAATATATCATTGAACTGTTTTAAAGCCTGCACTCAGGAAACAATTCCCAAGGTAATTCAGATAATTATTTATGGTAATCTGGAGCACTTTAATTGGAGATTAGTTATGAAAAAAATTTTATTGTTCTTCTGTGTATATATTTTTTTCTCCAGGAAATACACACAAAAATACTTAGCTAATGGGAGAAGACGGAAAGAAACACAACAGTGTGTTTCAGAATCTTTTTTTCTTTCATGCATAAAAAAGCATAGAAAAATAAAAACGGATGTCCTCTAACAGAATGAGACTCTCTTGTTCCTGTTGCCCCATGCTCCAGTTTTCTTAAACCCTTCATCTGAGAGGCCTGGAGATAAAAAGCGTTGGTTATCTTAGTAGATAAAGGATATCACTAGAGAAAAACTTAAAGATTTAGAGATGGTCAAAACTGTGTAGAATGGAAAAGGGACACCTTGACAGAAAGAAATCTTATGAAAAAGTGTCAAAAAACAAAGAACAGGCTTATAGACTATTTACAAAGCTCTAAAATTTCTTTTTCAGGAGGAAATTTTCATATTAGCTATTGTAAACCCTCTTCTTTAACAAATGAATCTTGCTCTTAAGTGTCTTTGGAAATGTTTTGCATGTGAAATGTGACATTTAAATATAAAAAAATAGTTGTGTTGACAAAGTGATTCCATAACATAACAATTATTTATTGTTTCACTTCAAAAACTGCCAGACTGAATTAGTCAATGAATTAAGAAATTTTTAAAAAGTATGAAATATTTACCTAGCACTGCATGAGGCAACAACTCCTTATCTAAAATGCAATCATTATGAGAATAACTAAAATCTAGGAGAAGAAAAAGCACTGAATGAACAACCAAATGAGATCACACACCCTGTTAAATTCCAATAAGAGCTTTCCAGAATCTTACACACTCTTATATTCTACACAATTCAAATATACATACTGTCTGGTTCCTTAATTTATAGGAAAGGAGAGGTAACAAAATTTAAATTAGAAGGTGAAATTTTCATTGTGAAGCTCTTAGCACTTGACTTAGCAATACCTATCTAAGAACTCGTTATGCAGATGTACTTATGAAGGGGCACCCCAAAATAACTGGCATTATCTTCCAGATGGCAGGCCCAGGTGAGTGTTCTAGGAACCCATCAGCATCAGTGCAACAGATGGCATTGTGAAGGGCTATATTCACCTTCAGTGGTATTTTTTGGAGACTCTTTCAACGTGTTTGCCCATTTCATGATTGTGATTTCCACAACGTGCAGCATGACAACACACTTGCCCACACAACATTGAGTGTTCAGCAGTTTTTGACCAAAACATGAGCCCCACACCCCAACGTCCCTATTCACCCAATCTCTCCCCAAGGGACTTTTTGTTTGTTTTGTTTCCCTGAAGGAAAAAGTCCTCAAATTAAAACATTTTGTGTATGTTTGTGAAAGAGGTGAAACAAAAAACCACAGAAGTGTAAAAAGGCATCAACATTGATGAGTTCAAAACTGTTTTGAGCAGTGGAAGAAGCATCTTGATTGGTGTATTGCATCAAATGTAGAGTACTTCGAAGATAACTGAAGTGTAAACATGTAAGAATAAATACCATTTTTTAAAAAATATATATTTTTATTTATTTTTATAATTTGACAGAGAGAGACAGAGGGGTACAGAGACAGAGAGAGAACTGAACTGGGGGAGCTCCCAGTTCAGCATGGGCCGGGGATTTGATCCCCGGTCCCCAGTGCTGCAAAGTGAGTGCTTAACCCACTGAGCCATCCCTGCTTCCCCTAAATATCATTTTTTAAATAAATAAATTCCAGGGTTTTTAGGGTTTCCTCTAATATATATATATATATTTTTTTCTTTTTTTTGAAAATTGCATAAGTATATTTACTGCTCCTCCTTCAGTTCTTTTTTTAAATAGCAAAAATATTGTAAATAAATGAATTTCCATTCTAAAATTTAAAAGGATGATTTATCCCACAATGAATCTTTTAAAAATAATCATTGCCCTCTATTGCACTAATATGGAGTGGTTAATATATATATATATATATATATATATATATATATATATATATATATATATATATATGTAAAACAAAACAAGGTATAACATGATCCATTGTGTAAAAAAAAATAAAAATTAAAAAAAATGTTTTAATGTTTGAAACACATAAACATTTCTGGAAGTTTAGACAAAAAATTTTAAGTTGATTATATCTAGAGAATGAAAGTAGGGGTGAGAAGGGCTAATATGTATAATCACCCATTTTATCTGTGAAGACAACTTGAAGTGGTGAGAAGATAATTTGCCAAAGTCCCAGTGTTTAAATTCTGTGTTCAAACTCATGAGTCTAGCTTCAGACGAGGTACACTTAATCATTTCACAGCTTTGTTTTTCATGAGACTAAATGTAAAACTGCATATCATATGCAGGCTGAAATGCCAATTTTATGGCTGTTGCTTTTTACTCATCTGATTATTTAATTTTGTTGACGCTCTGCTCTCTAACAAAAGAAAATAAAACAGAATTGTTAAAATTATATAAAAATAATGATCTTAAATCAGATGCTCATCTCTATGTCAGTGTGTCTACGTGTGTATTTTATGAAATATTTGAAATATTTCAAGATTAGTCTTCCAAAGACTAGTTTTGTCCTCTAGAATTCTGATAGTGTCTTCAGACTCCTGCTTATGGAAAATGTTGTGATCTATGAGAAAAAACAGGTTTAAAGGCCGTTCACCAGGGCTCAGCAATCAGCGCTAACTACCAGAGCCTTCAGAGTAAAATTCACATATTGATTTTAATTTATAAATCCCCTTCTGATAGCCTGCCATGAAGCCTTAGAGATTCCCTCTGCAACCTGTAAATCATCTCATAGCTAGGATTGGTTGTAGCACTTGTAAACCTGATTCTTTGATTTAAGTGTTAGAAGTTGGAGGCAGATATTTTCATTAATCTTTTATGTATTTTTTCTTACACATTCTTCTTTAGGATAGTATTAAGATAATTATATAGTTTTAACCCTCCTTGATTTATAATTTAAGATATTTGGTTTATAGATAATGCAGATTAAGGTTTGGCCCCTGGCAAATTTTTGAAATAGGTATTGTTAGTAATTTGAACTTTCCTATTTGACATCCTTTACATATACTTAAAGACTCCTCTCTCACTCTCCCAGGCACTTAATACATGGACTGTTTTCTCCTCTTCACACATTTATAACCACTAACATTGCTATAAATTATAGGAGGGCTGTCTGAAAATTATTCATCAATGCAGCCATTCTCATTATATTGACAATGCCTGGATTTTTCCCGATGGTCCTCGTATACAACTACTACAAGTTTTTACGTTATTCAACCTTAATGTTTAAACATTAACAAGGATAAGGTCTTATAGGGGAAGCTTTAAGGTTACTTTAAGTTGGGGGTGCTTCATATGAGGTAGACAATGTTTGGAAAATCCACACATTTCATAATATTTCCTTTAAACATTCTTTTCACTTTTGGAGCTATGGTAGCCATATTTATTCTACCCAACCTTTTGCCTCTGGCTACAGCTAATTGGATGGTGCATGCCATGCCATTTGACACAAGTTGGTTCAATAAAATCCTCTCAACTAGAAAGTTTGATTTGGGAATAAGTGTTTCCATTTGAGATATGCATAGTGATATAAAATCACTATATTTTGGTTTTTCATTTAACTGTCCATAGATTGAGTATGTGAAAAATACGGAAAACAAAAAGCAAAGAATGAGAATTTTAAACAAGAATAAAAAATCAGGGTTTGAGAGACAAACCTTTCACAAATCCTTGTTATATTCTTGCTCTTGAATTCAATAAAACAGGTTTATTTTCTTATGAAAATTAACTGATTTCCAATAATGTACTTTAAATGATGCAGAATGACATCTACCATCTCCCGTTAGAATAAGATGATTAAATATTCCCTGAAGAAATAAATATGTTTCACTTTCAGTCCATACACTCAGATAAAATTGCTTCCACTTCTAGTTCCAGGAATTAGCTTTTATTCTAAGCTAACCAAAGCAACTTATTTTCAGCTAGTGTGATTGGTTTAAGGATGGACACATGGTGCGTTGAGAGCCAATGCAGTGAAGGGAAACTCTGAGACACCCTTACTTTTGCTTTTAGAATTTGAATCTGCAAGTTTGAGTCTAGAACTGGAATTCTCTTGCTATCAAGAAGACCCATTTTTATATAAAAATGGAATCAATCTTTTAAAATTAGCACCTAACAAAGTAAATAAAAAACAGATTCTGGTGCTGTGAGTTGAACTATGGGTTCAAACTGTATCTTATGGTTATATACTCTATCCCTTACAACCAAAAGACTCTTAACTGATATAAAGGCCCCAAAGGCTACTGTGCCAATGTTGCCTTCTTTATCTAACTTGTCTTATTCTTTGAAATGAAAGAAAAATTTTAGATAGTAGAAATCTTACATCAAAATTTCTGATTTCTGTGAATGTCTCAGTGGGTTGAGCACTTGCCTTTTATCCATGGGATCCAGGGATCAAGTCCTGACCCTGGCCGTGGTCTGTGCTGACCCATGTGTTGAACTGGAAAGTGTTTCCCATGTAGGTGCTCCCAGTTCGATTCCTGCCCTGAGAGGCCCCGCATCTGCCTGTGTGGAAAAAACTGTGTTGGAATTAGTGATGTGCAGCTGTGGGGACTGCTCTGGGTCCTCCCCTTTCTCTCTGTCTCCCTTCTCTGTCTCCCTCTCTTTCTGTCAAACAACAAAATAATTCTTTAAAATAAATAAATACATACACAAGTCAATTAATTAATTTCTGGTTTCTCTATGCAAAAACAACAACAACAACAACCACAAATAGCATTCATTTAGTTTTTCATTAATTTACACTGAAAGAGTGATTTATTAATTATATATTCCATCTTTTGAACTACAATATTTCAGTAAAGGCTAGGTATTTAATTAAAAAAAAAAAGCAACAGATGAGATAACATAAGACCTTAGTTTGCCCCTAATTTTACCATAAACTGGTTATTTAAAATCTAGAAAAAACTCTCTCACTTTCCATTTACTTTGCTTTCAAGAAATGGATACACCTGCCCAGCCAATTCATAGCATATTATGCAGATAAAAATGGTATATTGTACATTCAAAGTTCTGGAAATATTTGCAGTAGTATACATATGTACCTGTATATTCTTTAGAAATGAGAATATAATTCCTTAGATTGTTTTTACATTTGTGATTTTTTTACTATATTAACTCCTAAAATATAATATCAAGTTTCACGTACTATCTCTAATTTTCATCTCAATTACTAGATTTAAGATAGGGCTTCTTTCTGCTTGAGCACTGTCCTAGTTAAATATTAGTGAAGAGTTACATTGCAGTAATATCACAAAGTCCTAGGTCCTCAGATATGGCAATACAGAATACAACCTCATATTACAGGCAAGGGATTTTCTGACCCTAGTAGTTTTAAACTCTGATATAATTTATTAAAGAAAATAAGAATGAATAAAGTAAAATAAAACATTTTTTAAACTTCTGGTCAATAAGATCGTTCTTTGAATTATTAAGACTATTCCTACTCATTTGTTAAAATTTACACAAGGCTAACTTTGGTTATCATGGTGTATATTTTCAGATGTTTATTGCTTCAACAACTGAATATAAATTTAGAGTGTACTGAAGAGTCAGTAATGGTTTGAAATCATAGATTTATGTTCTACCAAACATCTGAAGATTTAACCACTTCTGGTTAGTAAGCAATAAAGTAAAGTCATAGAAGAGAAATGCTTTCAAGTATGCAAATTTTCCTAAAATCATAAAAGATTTCACTGGTAAATTTTTATTTCTCCAAGTTGTTGCTTACAAATTTGAAGTATACTTATATGTATATTCCAGAGTAAATTCAGGACACACTATACATTTTTACCTCATTTTTCAAGTAGATGAGCATCATCATTAGGATATATATATAATGGGATTATGATATATTAATACATGTTCAATAAAATCACTGCTGAAGCTTAGAGTTTGAACTTAAAGGTAATAAGCATATATTGAATTTTTTGGAAAGAAATTAAAATGTACTGATCCAAGAGATAAATATCAACAATTTTATTTAAGTGAAAGTATTATATACAAACTATATAAAACCAAGCTCTATATAGTGGTCATTCAAAGCATAGAAGAACACATTTTTAGAATAGAAGACAGAAAAAAAAAAAAAAGCAAACTCTTACTCGTAATAAATGATACTAACAAGAATTTTTAAAATAAGAAACACATAATTCTTAATTATAAATAAATATTTATTCATCAAGAAAATAATGTAAATATCAATACAGTCATGATTAGTCCTTGACTGCTTTAAAAACTCATTGAAATTGGTACTTGATGCGCTGTGAGGTGAAAATTTTTCCTGGAACTCATTGTTTGTGTGGTACCCCAACTGGCAACCTAGAACTTGTAGGTGTCAATTACCTCGTGACCCACTACCCTTTCCAACCTAAACAAGGGGTCATGCATTCCTCATGCGGTGGCTCTTGCCCTGTGCACATCCCCTTGCAGTCTTATCTTAGCTTATGTGGTCATTTTGTGTATTTTTGGTTTGGGGACACATTGAATTTATTTACATTATTCCTTAGGGGAAATATTTGTTTGGTATTCATCATGTTTAGAACCTGTCATGCGTGCCAGAACCAACTAATGGCAAGTACTGAGGTACCACTGTATATAAAAATGCATCTGGAGCTACAGTGACAAGGCATGAATTATTAATAAAGTGAAAATCTTGTTAAACTACAAATTAAAAAAAGTGTGATCATTTATTGGCTTAAAGAGATTTAAGTAAGACTATATATCATCATAGAAAGTGAAAATATTATTAATAATACAAAGGATCTTTAATAGAAATGGAAGAAACATGATCAATTCTCAGAAAGATGTCAGATGAGAATAACTGAAATAAAAAAGCTAACAAAAAAATGCATGCATCTGTAAATTATCTTTGTTCTATAAATACTAAACTTTATTGTCTAGTATTTATAATATATATATTGTGATGGAAGTACTGGTATTAATATTATGATGAAAATGTGGTGGTTTATGTTCTTCTTTGTTTCCTGACAGTTATTAAATATTTTATTATTTAATTCCCCCTTGTAACTTCTCTAAGCTCTTTACAATCTCTTCACTTTTCTCAAAGGTCCAAATATCTCATTTTCCCTCACTCTCTGTATATGATGTACTTCTAAAATTAAGTCTACGTCCATTTTAAAATTTCTCCCTGTTTTCCACCACCTTAGTCTGAATGTTAAAACCTTTCACTCGTGTACCTTTGCAACATTCCTCTTACTCTCATTTAGAAGATCCCATTTTTTAGGCCCTAACCTCATATGTATGATCATCTTTTACCTCTTCACGATCTTCTAAAATTGCCTTTGTTTCGGCTTCAGCTCCTCAGACATGAAAGACCCTTCCCTCTACTGTTACAATAGAATTACCATCAATCTCTTCTTTTGACTTCAACATCAACTTTGTCCAAAAAGTACTCTTTGTTGCTGCTTTCACTTCTTCAATGTATTTTAAAAAGTAATAACCATTTTATTAAATTATAGCATATATAGAAAAGTGTATATATCACAAGTGTTCAATTTGATGAATTTAACAAAGAAATAGACCATGTAACCAGCACCCAGCTGAAGAAAAAATATTTGCTAGCATCCCATAAGGCTCAAACATGTCCAGCATTTTTCACAATTTTCACCAAAGGCAATCACCATCCTGACTTTAAATATCACTGATTAACTTCGTCTGTTTTTGAAAGTTATATAATAAAGAGAATTACACAATATATAATCTTTTTCATCTAATTTCATTCGCTGAGCATATAGTTGTGATACTTAGAATTTATTTTCATTGTTCTGTGAGTTCATAAGGAGAATATACCACAGTGGTGTGTTTTTCCATTCTATGGTGTTGGGCATTTGGGTAGTCTTAGCTTTTGGTCATAAAGAGTAATGTTGCTAAAGTTATGCATGTTTTGACCATTGCATGTACACATTTCTGTTGATTACATAAAGGTGTGTATTTCTGGGTCATAGGATTAGCTATTTTCAGGTTTGGTAGATAACTTTAATACATTTGTCCAAAGTGGTTACAACATTTTAGCTTCCCACCAGCAGTGTATGAGTTCCTGTTGAGCCACATTCTCACTAACGTTTAGAGTTAAATTTTTAAAATTTTAGCCTCTAGGTGCATTTGTCTAACCAAACATTGAAGTTTTAACTGTCCTCTATAAAAAATGTTAAATTTATCTTTTAAAAACTGTTTCAACCATAGTTGATGGTAAATATTGTTTTATATTAGTTTCAGGTGTACAATATAGTGGTTAGATATTTAAATAATTTATGAAGTGATTCTCTCATTTAATCTAGTACCCACCTGGTGCTGCACACGGTTATTACAATATTACTGCTATATTTCCTATGCTGTACCTTACGTCCTGTGACAATTTTGTAACAACCAACTCAAAAAAGATATATGCACTACTATGTCTATTGCAACATTATTTACAATAGCCAAGATGTAGAAGCAACTTAAGTGTTCATTAATAGATGATTGGCTAAAGAAAATGTGGTATATATGATTATACATAATGAAAAAATTTTTTATTATTTGAGTTGAGATATACAGTAATGTCTTGATGTGATTTTAATTTACATTTTCGTTTCCATGATGATATAATGAAGTTTGAACACACTTCGTGCTTATTGATCATTTGAATAGACTCTTGGGTGAAGACTGTTCAAACTTTAGCTCTCTTTTTCTTTTTTTCCTAGTGGGTTGTCTGCCCCTTTCTTAGGATTTGTAGTTCTTTCTTGAAGTTTAGATGTTTCCATTGTTAGTCAGGTATATGTATTTTTTTCAAACTACCTGGCTTTTTGCTTAATTTTCTTTTTATTTATCAACTTTGTTGGGGTGACTTTGGTTAATAAAAGTACAGAGGTTTCAAGTGTACAATTCTATAGTACATCATCTGTATACTGCATTGTATGCTAAACACCTACAATCAAATCGACTTCTCTCACCTGTATAGTCTTTTCTACTTTCCCCTTTCTCACCTTGCTCTCTAGCTACTACTATACTATGCTCTGTGTCTATGACTCATTTAACTTTCTTAATAGTATATTTTAATCAACAGAGGCTTTTGCTTTCTTTATAGTTAATATTTTTTGCATCCCATTCAATAATTTTCTCCTACTACAACATCATGATGACATTCTCCAGTAGTTCCTTTATAAAGCTTTATCATCATACCTTTTGCAAGTAAATATACAACATTTATGTTTAGGTGTACTATGTAGTACATGATCAACATTTACTTATTTATTTAAGGATATCTAATTTACCTAGAGTCACTTTTAAAAGAAAAC
>PVKE010039829.1:0-14853 GCA_004027555.1 Craseonycteris thonglongyai
ATTCCTTTTTTTTTTTTTTTTTTGAGTTTATTTTATTATTATTATTATTTTTTACATTTGTTGCCCCCTCCATATGCCCCCCGGCCCTCCCCCCAACCTCCCTCCCCCCACCCCCAGGCAACCACCAAACCACTGACTGTGTCTGTTTCTGTTTCTTTGTTACTTCCAGTTTTATATTCCACCTATGAGTGAGATCATGTGTTTCTTTCTTCTTTCAGTCTGACTTATTTCGCTTAATAAAATGTTTTCAAGGTCCGTCCATGTTGTCACAAATTGCTTCATTCCTTTTTATGGCTGAATAATATTATACTGTATAGCCATGCCACATTTTAGTTTTCCACTCATCAGTTGATGGACATTTGGGTTGTTTCTATCTTTTGGTTACTGTGAATAATACTGCTATAAACATTTATGCACACGTTTTTATGGGACATGTTTTCATTTCTCTTGGGTATACACCTCAGAGTGGAAGAGCTAGGTCATATGGTAACTCTGTGGTTAATTGTTTGAGAAATTGTGAGATTTTTTATATTTTAAAGCAGATTTCAGACCTCAGATCATTTCACTTGTAAAGACTTCAGTAGATATTTTTAACAGATGATGATTAAAAAATACCAAATTCTCATCATATCTAACACAATTAATAGTTTAAAAGAAAATTCAAATTTAATTCATAGTCACCCATTCTATACTGAGTGCTCAATAATAATTTTCATTATCATCAAATGAAATTGTAGCACAGTTTAATGTATGATTTTTGATTAAATTAAGATATACCTTGAGGGTCAATGCACTACACTCTAAATAGAGACAAAACAGAGTCTGTATGGCAAAACTGTAAGAGTATAACTTGAGTATCTACAACTGCAAAGTGCTGTTTCCCATAGTCCTTCAGTCTTTCCATCTAAATACTTGTTCCCATTTGTAGGCTAACCTCATCCTAGAATTGTTTCTTTGCTTCAAGTGGAGAACATATGTTTTTAGGAGTGAAGAGAGGAAGAGAAAGGACAAGAATTAACATTACATAGTACCTACTGTGTGCCAGTCTTTGTGTTAAGTATTTTACATAATAATTTAATCCTTTCTTAAATAGTAGGAAGTAAACATTACATCAATTTTGAAGATGAGGAAAAGAAGGTTTAGAAAGTTTTTAAAAATTTAGCCAAGTTCATTAGCTACTAAGAAGTAAAACTGTATTCAAATGTAGTTATTTTGGGTTCAGAGCTGTCATTATTTACCCGGTAATGCAGATGCTTTCTATCAAGGCCTCTGACACACACAATTTCAGATTTGGAAAGGATCATTAAGTTATTTAATCCAGGCCCCATATAAAATAGCAAAACAAGAGCAATAACAAAACAAAGCAAAATATACAAAACATGTCTCCTAAGAATGTCTATCCTTAGGTTTTAATTCCAAACTTTGTTGTTGTTTTTTTTTTATATTTATAGAGAGTAATTATTTTATCTTCAGTGCATATTTATTTTTATTTTATTTTATTTTTGACAGAGAGAGAGAGAACTGAACTGTGGGAACTCCCCAGTTCAGCACGTGGGTCCTGCCTGGGCCGGAGCCGGGATTCGATCCTCGGTCCTCGGGGCTTCAAAGCGAGCGCTTAACCTGCTGAGCTGTCCCGGCTTTCCCTAATTCCAAATTTTGGAGACATGTATTTATCATCTTGATTGTTTTCCTCAGGTTATCTGCTTTTATTAAATGATTTGTGTCGAGAACAGAAGAAAGAAGTCCTGGCCAGAGAGGAGCAGAATAAGGCCTACCTAGTCCACAGTCTACTCTAAAGCATTTCAGATGACAAAAACATTTTTGGAGCCATACTCTATCTATGACTGAAAGTTTAGTGAGAGCTCAAGTGTTTATATATGAATGAGAGATTATGCTGTCATAGCCCAGGGGATATAACAAATCACCTGAAACATTCTTTCCTGAACTTGGATATTATCTTAAGGTCATTCTCAGCAATGATCCAGGTAGAGGAAGCAGTACTATTAACATGTTCAAGTAGGCCCCCGAGTTGAAATCTACCGCCATTGTTGACTTAATGCAGAAGTGTGGGCATCTTGATTCTGTTCTGATGGGTCTGTGTAGACCCTTTAGCTCACCTGATTACTGAATAGTAGTACCATGGACTTCTGACTGCTGTGTCTTCCGGCATTCATGTCCCCCCAGTGCCTGGATTTCCCTTCTGTAACAGGTTTCATCTAGTTTCTGGCCTTTACTATTTCAGTATAATCTGGTAGGTTTTGATACACAGCCTTGCTAACTTTCATCATAAGCTTCAGACTCTAACCTCTATCCTCATTTTGAGCATTGATTTCCAGAGTGGGACTCATTCCATTGCCTATACTATCTCCATGCTGTGTTTCCAGCCTTCTCTCACAGTTGGCTCCTTGATATGTGATCAATGACTTAAGTTTATATTAAATATGCCAGCCAGTATGGTACCTAACAGAATTATAACCACAATTATCTCATATCACTGTCAATATTCTCTCCCGGCCAACACATGTTTCCAGAGACTTATTTTATAGCTTGGTAATTTGATTTGTGTCTCCTTATTTCCTAGAATTGTTTGGTTTATTATAAACTGCTACTATACTAAGAATCATAAAAACACAGGGTTAGAAATGATAGTAAGAGGTCGTTTACTTGTTCCTTAGTAATAAAAAACAAAGTCAGAGAAGTGTACTATTTTGTATAAGAAAAAATACCAAACTACTAAAATGTAGTGGAAAAAATACACATTTCATGAAAAAGAAAAAGAAAAAACAAAAAGAAAAAAAATTACAGGTTGATACAACAAAAAAAAATAGATGGGAAAATGTGATGTAGAGAAAGTTAAAAGGGCACATATAAACAGATACAATATTTTGATGATGAGGTATTTTATATTGCTTCACACAGACAGAATTTTACCTGCAGGATACAAAAAAGATCTTCCTAAATTTTTTAAAAAAGAGTTATTGTTTTTGACAGAGACAGAGAGAAGGGGGAGGGCCCAGAGCAGTCTCCATAGTTGTACATTATCGGTTTTTGACATGGTTTCATTCCACACAGGTGGGCAGGGGCCAAGCAGGGCAGGAACTGGGCTGGGGGCCTCCTGTATGGGTGGCATGCCCCCTCAAGCCAGGGGTTGAGCTGGGTAAACAAGAACCAAACTGGGGTCCCCTGCATAGAAAGCACACCCCAGTTCAGCATATGGGTCTGCATGGGCTGGGGCCAGGATTCGATCCTCGATCCCCGGGGCTGCAAAGTGAACGCTTAACCCACTGAGCCATCTTGGCATCCCCAAGACCTTTCTAATTTTAAAGGAGATGATAAGATTAAAGAAGTAAAGATAGTTATAAAAATGAAGATAATTTGACCAAGTTCTATTAATTCTGTGTAAGTCCATATAAACAGAGATCCACAGAATACAATTTAAAGAAAATTCAAGAGTCATTTTGTTTTTTTGACAGAGAGAAAGACAAACAGAAGGGGGAGGGCCCAGAGCAGTCTCCATAGTTGACAGCATTAGTTTCGCATATAATTTCACTCCATAGTTGGGCACAGGGCTGCGCAGGGCAGGAACTAGACCAGAAGCCTCCCACATAGGCCTGGCAAGAACTGAACTGGGGGCACACCAGTTCAGCATATGTGTCTGATGGGCTGGGCCTAGGATTCGATCCTCGGGCTCCAAGGCTGCAAAGCGAGCGCTTAACCTGCTGAGCCATCCCAGCTTCCCTTCAAGTGTCTTTTCTGCAACTCAAAATTGAAAAGAGTTAATATTCCACAGAAGGGACAACTGATTTAGTTACTGCTTCTGTGAAATGGGTACAAGACCACCATAAGCCTCTTGTGAGGCTTAAATGGAATAAACGAATATAAAAAGAACTATAAAGTAATACACAAATATTAAACATAATTATGAACTGAAAAATATCTATTTTGGGGAAAAGCTTAAGTCCCTCTTGAATTCTAGAAGGCATAAGCAAAAGGCTACCTACCTCTCTCATTATAAAGAGTTAATTTAAAACTTTTTCTTTCTCTGATTGCTAATTTACACATGTAGTTGGTTAAAAGCAATCTATAACAGATTCATTTGTATGGTAGTATACATAACTGATCTAAAAGTGTTTTAAACATTTTGGTGAAAAGAAGATATAAAAAATCATCAGGATATTATTATTACTGTTATACAATAGGTTTGGTTCTGTCATACTTAAAGGACATGTAAATGCAGCATTTGTAATAAATAGTTTCTGCAATATTTTTCTCCCTGAATTTCCTTAGACCTGAATGCACATACCCTTATATGGAAAAAAGAAGCATTCGAAAACTTCAGAGGAAAAATATGACTTACACTGTATGTGTGCTTTAGGTTTCATTATAACAATCTTTCTTTAAAATACTCATTTACATTCAATCAAAAACAAAATTTAACTTGAAGAGTACCACTATGATGAGAAATGTATGAATCTGAGAAATAATTACATCTTCATTGAAAGAAAAATTATCTTGCCCACTCAGTGTTTTTCTTTTCAGTTATGCTGACTGTAAAATGGAACTACAAAGATGTTTAAGAAAAACATGTAAAAAGGTATTCTTAAGAAAATTTCAAAACAGTGAAGTATGAACCAGAAAGAATGACACACATATAGAAAAATGCAATTTGTTTGAACTCTCTATGAAGTAGATTGCCTAAGGGGCACTTGTGATGCTGAAATGTTCCTGAAACTTTCCGAGAAATCACAAAGAACATAGGAGTTAGAATCCTGGAACATAAACATACCATAAAAGAATGATAATTATACTGTGACTTCACTTTTAAGAAACCTGGGTAACTGCAGGGTTTGTTTTCTTTTTGCTAAGTGACATACACTGCAGTAAGACGCAAGTTATCTGGGATAGTGGGAGTTCATCCAACATTCAGCCCAGTGTGGGGCCTTGTACACTCTAGGAACTTAGGAGCCCTCAGTGAAAGGGCAGAAGAAATAGATTTTTTTAAATTGTTAAATTTATTGGGGAACCCGGGATGGCTCAGCAGGTGACGTGCTTGCTTTGCAGCCCTGGGGACCGAGGATCAAATCCTGGCCCTGGCCCATGCGAACCCATATGCTGAACTGGGGTGTGCTTCCCATGTAGGAGGCCCCCAGTTCGGTTCTTGTCCCTGGTTCAGCCCCTGGCTGGGTTTCTGCCCTGTGCAGCCTCCGCCCACCTGTGTGGAATAAAACCATGTCAAAACTGATGACTTACAACTATGGAGACTGCTCTGGGCCTTCCCGCTTCTCTGTCTCTCTCTCTGACTCTGTCAAAAACAATTAAAATAAATCATAAAAAAAAAAAAAGATACCACCATCACTCTCTGAAATATGAGAATAGCTTCCTAAGTGGGCTTCTTAACAGTGCCCTTAATACGGTTGCAAAAGAAATGAGAAAAGGGCCTTTATATCAGCTTCTTACAATTATGCTCAATGTTCTATTACACGTTTGGTTAATTAAAGATACTTTTCCTACTCTTGAAAGCTTTATTCTATGGACACATGATGAAATATCTACAAAGAAACTCAGAATTAAAATTTGCAAGGTTGATCACCACATCTGGTTTCATTAAGGAAAATATAAGTGGATAAAAATGGATGAAAAATGAAAGTGATTACAGGAGACTCCGGAGAGGTATGCGCAACAAAAAATAATCCATTTTAGGGCATCACATTTCTTATACTCAAAACTGAACATTTAATTTGAAGCCCTACTATATATAAGAATGAGATCCTATCACTTGATCTTTTCCTTTACCTCTTTTTAACCCAATTATTTAAAGTTTATATTTTATGTTTTTATACCTAAGCATTCTTAGTGTAAATGAATTTAAGAGTAAAAAAGATTATAATCCACTTGAATGAAACAAAAGTTATTCTGAGGCATCAAAAGTAAAAGAGAAAAAAAGATCATAACACCTGCATAAGATATTCAGCTCTGGGTTTTCTGGCAACTGAGACAAGGAGGAAACACGTTAAATTACATAGCTTTCATTTCTGACAAAAAAGAAAGGATATAAATTTATCTACAGAGGCAAAAATTTTCCTGGAACTAGAGCAAGCAATAATTCATCATAAGAGTTTTGTCTAAATCGGACTAAAGAGAAATATCATAAGCTTTTATTTCAGTTGAAAAAAGTATTTTTTTCTGGTTTTGACAGTAAGTATATAATCATGATCGAGTTATTTAATTCTTACTACCTTCAGTTTCATCTGTAAAAGTGGGGGGAATGATATTTATCTTAGTGGACTTGTATTAAAGACTAAATTATATAATATAAATAGAAGTACTTAGTAGACTGCCTTAAACAGTTTCACAAAACAAAGAAAGATGACACCAGAGCTTGTTTTGATATTCTATAAAGGCAGAGGGCATGGCACTAAAATGTACCTAAATGGAAGGAATTTAGTGAGGAGAGATATTTAGCTCCCTCCCCATCACTCCACTTCAGGAAGGTTTCACTGAATATAGGAATAGAACTTGAGAAACTTAAAACGGAGAGATGTAAACAGGTATGAGATCACAATTCAACTCATGATCATATCTTTTAGTTAGTATTGTTGTACAGATGCTTTAACCTAATACATTTACCCACCCCAGCTGAGCTTTGCAGTCTAAAAAGGCAACCTAAAATTGCTATTTTTCTCCATACTTACCCTCTGTTCATATTTTAATATTTTTTTACTAATTAATACATTTTCTCTAATGAGAAGTTGAGAATCAGAATCACCTAATATACCACTCAAAATTGCAAAAACATACAACCATTTTTGAATCTATAAATGCTAAGAATCTATAGAATAATAGGCCAATAATAATTTTATCATTGCTATAAATGTTTATATCACAAATGAACTCCTACCAAGAGGGGAGTGACTTTAAAACTAATAATTTTGAGCTAACACTAATAAAGAAAATAAAAAGCCTCTGTGGCCACGATCCAAATGTTCTAGAACTGTCAACCCAGAATTATCCCACCTGTTTCCTTCTTTTCATTTACTACATACTTGGTAACTATGTAAATGAGTTGGTGATCTGATTTCCTTTTATGTGACTACAGAGTCTTTTATTTTATTTTATTTATTTTTATTGTTTTTTATTGTTTTGAAAGAAGGTGAGAGAGAAGCAGAGAGAGAGAGAGAGAGAGAGAGAGAGATTGAGAGAGAAGAGGGGATGGCCCAGAATAGTCCCCATGGCTGTACATTAGCTGTGGCATGATTTCATTCCATTCAAGTGGATGTGGGACAGCATAGGTCGGGAACTGAACTGGGGCTTCCTCCATGGGAGGCAAGAACCTTCACTGCCATCCTGGTGGTTCCAGTTGCACCACAGTTCAGCATAGGGGGTTTGCGTGGGCTGGGGCTGGGAATGAAACCCGGGACCTTGTGGTTGAGAAGCAAGCACTAGCCGCTGAGCTATCCCAACAACCCCCACATACAGAGTCTTCTTATCAGAACTAAGTGAGTGATTATAAAGTTAGAGTTAGAGCTGTCCAGTGCAAAAAAGAAAGTGAAAGACTTTAAAATGTTCATTTGGTCTCTTTAAGAATCAATACCTTAAACTGCGAAAATTTAGCAGGCTAAAACAATGAGTCATGCTGGATAAGTCCTGCAGGGTCCCGACTGGGGTGAGGCAAACTCTCCGGTGCTGAGCCTGCACTGTGCACCTCTGAGAGCAGAGGCCCACATCTTGTACCTACCCCAGGTGCCTTGTGCGTCTCACTTTACTCTCAGCCCTGATTTTCACTTTCAAAAAATTTTATTTATCAGAGTTTTTCTTATCCTATGGACTGTTCTGCGCACTTGACCCTCAAAAGCTGTGAACGGAATAAATCAATCCTGAAGACTCTGTTCCATCAAGTGAATGTTCAGGGAATGGTCTAGTCCTTCCCTGAGTCACTGGCTATTCTGGTTCCATAAAAGAAGTTTGCATTTGGTTTTGCATCTGCACACACCAAGTTAAGTTGGTATTAAGTTGTTTCTTAGAAAAAGATTAAAAACTTGTATCAGACTTAAAAAAAAAAGTTTTATTTTACTTTGTAAAGAAAAAAATGTTAATCTTTAAATGTTTAGCATTAAAAAAAAGTCACAATGAGGGAAGCTGGGATGGCTCAGTGGGTGATATGCTCACTTTGCAGCCCTGGGGTCTGAGGACTGAGTCCCGGTCCCGGCCTGTGTGGACCCATATGCTGAACTGGGGTGCGTTTCTCATGTGGGAGGCCCCCAGTTTGGTTCTCACTGAGGTGAGCTTCCCATGTGTGGGAGGACCCCTGTTCAGTCCCCAGCTGTGGAGGCGTGTCCTCCATGCCCACCTGTGTGGAACAAGACCATGTCGAAAACTGATGACATACAACTATGGATGCTGCTCTGGGCCCTCCCCCTTGTCTCTGTCTCTCTTTGTCTCTATCCCTCTCCCTGTCAGAAAAAATAAAAAAAGTCACAATGTTGGGTTATTAAAATATAGTTGCCAAAATGAAGGTTATTAAATGCATGAACATTACTGAAAATTATTTAATCAGATATGTATCCATGTGAATCTCATTGATGCCATACAACAGTAGGCAATTTGCAGGAGTAGTTTCCTTTTGCTAGTATTTAATTTTCATGTTTAAACATTTTATCCTAAACCTATTCAATTTTAAACCTACTGAGTAAGTTAGTTTTTATTTGGACTCATGAATGTGATTCCAAGTATGATATTCAAAACATATTAATTAAAGTTGCTCATATATTTTTCAGAATCAAGCATAATCCTATAAAAACAAATGAGAGTTGCCATTCTGAAAAAACAAAATACAACTTTTTATGCTGCTTTATGGAAAAAAAGTATGACTGATTAGACCTCTGTATTTACAATCTCTTATATATTCAATTTAAACACATTTGTGAAAAATCCACATAGTGAATGAATCAGGCTTCTATAGTAAATAAATAATTATTTGAAGGCAGAATCCTAAGACATAAGTGACGATTGATAAGACCTGGAATGTTGAAAGTCAGAAAAAAGAATAAATACATTCAGAGAAGCTTTTCCTATTTTGTAACCTGTTGTTAGATCTACTTATCTACCTAAGTCATCTCTAAAATTTCGTCCAGGGATACCTTCTTATCTTTTTTTACCTCTGATACAAAGCACACCTTTAAGAAGAACTCATTCCAAAAGTCATTTCTAAGATAGAGACTGTACCCCAACCCCCCTGACAGCATTTCTAGGATAAGCACCTTTGAACTGCTTACAGCAATAGTCTAGTTCATCTCTCTAAATAATACCCTTCCACTAATTTCTTACCAAATACCTGGTATATCTTTCCCAGATTGGAAAAAAATGTTTTCAGGATACTCAGAAATCAATGATCTCTTTTGTGTACTTGTTTCTCTGTTAGGATAACAAAATGGTAAAAACACAACTAAGACAAGGCACTGATAGTTCAGTGGAAAAAACGTATTACAGTAGATGCAAAAACTAGGTTTCACAATACCAAATGCTGGCAAGGATGCTAAGTAACTGGAACTCTCATTTTGGGAAGCAAATGGTACAGTCACTTTGGAAAATAGCTTGACAGTTTCTCAGAAAGTTAAATGTACTCTTTCCATAGACCCAGCAACCCTGCTACAGGGTATTTGCCAAAAGGGATTAAAAACTTGTATTTACACAAAACCAAATACATGATTTTTACAGCAGCTTTATTTATAAAAATGCCCTCAAATGGAAACAAATACCCATCAACTGGTAAATGGATTAAAAAACTTTGGTACATCCATACAGTGGAATATTACTCAGTAAAAAATAAAAAACAACACAACACACGACATATTTGCAACAACATGGATGAATCTTTTTTATGGTACATGGAAAAAAATCCATACTGAAAAGACGACCAATGATAACTTCATTTATATGGCATTCTGGAAAAGAATAACACCTTTTGCAGGAAAAGGCAAAGCTAAAGGGATAGAAAACAAATGAGTGATTCCTAGGACTGCAGTTGGGAAAAAGGGTCCCTGCAATGGCCCTGTGAGGGAACTTCCTGGAGTGGCGGAACTGTTTTACAGATAGATTGTGGTGATGGTTACCCAACTGTGCGAGTTAGTAAAATATAGAAACGTATGCTGAACAGGGTGAATTTTTCTCAATAAATCTGTCTTAACTGCAATTATCTCTTAGTTACCAAATAGCTTTGGGCAAGCCATCTAAAACTCTTTGTCCTTTTATAAAATAGGAATTATATTAAACCTACAAAAGATTTTTGATGAGGAACAAATGAAAAAAAAACTATAATTTTTAAAGTTCAACACAAATATTGTGCACTATGCACTGGGCATACAATGATATAAATAAGATAGAAGTGCAGTAAAAACAATTTTCTGTCTAGTGGAAGAAAGATGAAATAAATAATTATTAATGTGAAAATTCAATTACAGAGACAAGAACAAGGCAATAAGGGGTCAACAAGAAGTGTCATTGCAGAAATAAGGATTAACTCATGAAAAATAAAGTATAAATTAATTCATAAGGAGTAAATAACCACAGTTAAATATGAAGGGCCAGGTCACAGCAAGATGAAAATGTGACAGGCCATTAATGAACATGGAAAATGGGGATCCAACATTCTTCACTCAATATGGACTTAAAAAAAGCCTAAAGTGGTAAAATAAATTATGACAAAATGGAAAAAGTACCTCACGATGATTTAGAAGTTGTTCTAAGTCTAATGCCATTTGATTCTTCATCTGTAGTAAAGCTGATTTTTCTTTATTTAAATTGCTGGAAAAAACACAGACCAAGTTTTAAAAAGTCATCATATTTGTTTAAGTTTAATTAATAAACAGTAAACAGCAAAAGACCAAAGACAAATCTAATGTTTTGAATTAAAGCTAAATTAAATTTATAGTGCATACAATTATCAGACCAGCTACTGCAATGTTTGATTTAATCAATGGCCTAGTTGTTTTGTACACAGCCCTTTTCTTTTAATAACCATTTGACAATGCAACTTAGAATACTTTGCTGCCTAGTTAGGGCATAAAATTAGTGTTTAAAGATGGCTGTTTACTCCTGAAATGTAACGTAAAAAGATAAAGTGGGACTTATATAAAAGGTAAAAAGAAAGTATGTATGGTCAAAATATGGACACTTGAAGTCAAATTAAAACATTTATCCTTAAAACTGAAGTACTACATATTTTATAATCTACCACATACTAAATTACCAGTTATAAAATTGAGTTAGATAAATGAATCAGATATTGGGTCTGTGGTAAACCTGGGAAAAAAACTTTCGTTTCCAAATTCTTAGTTTAAGCTTCAGTGTGTAAGTTTGCATTGTGAATTTTCCTTTAACGTGACCGATCTTCTGATAGGAAAGGGTGAGATGTTTAATTGTTAAGGACATTACATTTGAAAAGATAAATACTGAGGCTTATCTCATATGGTCTGGGGTTTTATTATTAAAAAAAAAAAAATTTAATTAGGATCACTGAATGAAATACTTTTTGAAAGCCATTGGACTGAATCTACTCAGCCAGCACCCAGCAGTACAGTAAGAATTAAAAAAAGCAATCATTAATTTAAGCAACATAATTCCTTAAGTGTCAAAACAAAATCTGTGAAGGTAAAATTAGTGAGAATTGTCCTGCTAAACAGGTAATATGTTTTAAGTCATAGCTTTAAGGAAATGGAAAGCCACCAATTTTTAAAATATCAGGCAGGACGTTTTTAAAAATTCAACGCTGGGGAAGTCGGGATGGCTCAGTGGGTTGAGTGCTCACTTTGCAGAGCCAGGGACAGGGGACCGAATCCTGGCCCAGGCCCGTATGGACCCATATGCCGAACTGGGGAGTGCCCCCAGTTCAGTTCTCTCTCTCTCTCTGTCTCTGTCTGTCTGTCTGTCTGTCTTTCTCTGTCAAAAACAAACAAAAAAATTCAACGTATAGTAGTAGGCTTTCTGGAAGAACTGGAAATCCCAAGGACCTCAGGGGGAAAAGCCCACATTCTCCTTTCTATCACAGTAATTGAGAACTTCCCAAGGAAGCATTATAGTTTGTCCTCTGAGAAGAAAGTCTAGATGCAATTCCGACTAACTTGTTTCCAACTGTGCCAGTGGCAACTGTGGGTTTGAAGCACAACCTCCTCCCCCACAGAACCTCAGTTTTCACATCTGTAAGAGTGGAAAATAGTATCTGTGTATGTCAAAGGGACGTGTGAATTATCTAAGGAATAATTTTGTAAAGCATTAAACACATAAAACTCCATATAAATGCTATATGGTATTACGAGTTTAGATGAAAAACAGGCATAAGAGGAAAACAGTAATTACATGCCAATAAAGGTAAGCAGCTCAGCAGAAAAACAGACTGAGTTTAGAGTCAGGCGTCAGAGAGCCTACTGAGCTGCAGAATTGGAAAGAACTAAATGCTAGAAAGGAGACTGAGTGCCGTGTTCTGTCAGTCTCCCAAAGGTGGTAAAGACCACCTGTTTCTCATCTATCTTAAGCTAGAATCACTGCAAAGAGAAAATCTTTTCAGAATTAAAATAAACATCCAGTAAACAGAAATTTCCAAGAATTAGGTATGTGTTAATGCTCATATACATGTACATATATACAGAGTACAAGTGTATATACATACAGTGCACACACACACACACACACACACACTCACACATACTTCCTCTTTCAAATACCAATAGGTCCATTAATAAAATGTAGTGTAACAGGAATGAAATGTCGATGTAATTAAAGGATTTTTATTTGATAATTCATTAAAAATGAACTATATATATATTTTTTCCAAAACAAAGCAAAATATTCCATATTTAAATAGCTAAAATCACCATATAACATGGAACAAAAGGTTGGTGGAAGAGCTGGTTTACAAAGAAACTCTGTTCTATTTGTAGGATGTTGGTTTTATCACAAATAGTATGGACTTCACAGACAATAGTTAGGTATATATTTTCAGTCTTAGCTTTCTCTATATGTAATATACCCTTATAGAAAGGGAGACCACCTCAACATGTGGATTTCTAAAACTGAATATGATTATTATGCTGTGTCCTTATAGTATGTATGTAAATACTCAACAAAAATCAGTCTTCATAAAATACATTTCATAACAGTGGAAACCAATCTTTAAAAATACAAAGCTTTTATGCATGACTCATAAAGCAACTACCAAACAAATCTCCTTATAAGCACATCTATCGTGAATGGTATATTACACCCATAATTGTTCAATTCTCTGTTAATTATTACTCAGGACTTCATGTTTATGGCTCTGTTTCAACTGCTATATGAAAACATATTCCTGATTACCTTGTTCCTTAACTTCCTGGATCAATATACCCTGGCTTAGCCTTACAAAAGAAGTTAACAATGTAGACTTTTCTTCTTAAACTACTAGTTAAGAATAAACTAAAAACTGACAACAGGAAAAGAAAATTTATGCTAATTATTATTTCCATGTCTCCTTCAGTTCTGAACTATAGATATGCAGACGGTCTCTTGTGTCTTGGTGGAGGAGGATTAACAGTACTTACCTTAGAAAGGATTATTACTTTAATGATAGCGAAATTTAAAGCAGTTAACAGTGATGTTTCAAATGTTAACTTTTAACGTGTTTGTAACAATTTCATTTTAGTGCATATTACTCTAAACTTTCTAGACATTAATATATTGCATAAATAGCTAAATTTGCAAGTTGTGGGTGTGGTACAGTGGTAATGTTTTATTTTCTAAGAAAATGATAAAAATATTCAGTTCTATAAAGAGTTTTATCATATAAGTTAGAGAAACAATCAATTAATGTAAATATTCTTTACTATTAAAATCAACACCCGGCAAAGAGGAATACGAATCTTTTCAGATGGGTCACCTGATGCTTAAATTTTGAAATAATAAAGACAAAAAAAAGGGAAGTAACATTTACTGAATTTCTCTCATGTCCCAAAACCTTTAAATGTTACTTCATTAATTTTCACAACTGCCTCCTGATGTCCTCATTAATATCTATATTTTACAAACACATTTACCATGAGAAAGAAAACCAGGTTGATGTATATCTACTACAATTGAAATGTCATCAGTTCTGAGTAGGGGTGACTGTAGATAGAACTATGATCTATCTTGCTGTATCTGACTTCTTGACTGAGCTGTTTTTTTATGGCAACACACGATTTCATTCATGTACATCTACAGTATCTCAAAAGCCATAATTAAACTTCTGAGAGCACTTTAATTTGTCACCTTAGGGAAAGCCAGGATAGCTCAGCGGGTTAAGCACTCGCTTTGAAGTCCTGAGGACCGAGGATCGAATCCCGGCTCCGGCCCAGGTGGACCCACATGCTGAACTGGGGTGTGCTTCCCAAATGCGGTGAGGCCCCCAGTTCAGTTCAAAAAAAAAAATAAAATAAATAATTTGTCACCTTAGAAGGTAATTATTTTACTATATTTTCCGGCGTATAAGATGACTTTTGAAACGAAAAAAAGTCAACCGAAAATCGGGGGTTGTCTTATACGCCAAGTATATCCCGAAAATCGTCTGGATATGCCGCTAAACGAATTTTCCAACTCGATCCCGCACCAATCACTGCAAGGCTGCTCGGACCGCCTCTCTAACTCAACCAATCCGAGCAGGCTTTTTATGCATGCACATTATACATGTTCTGTACCCGAAGCTACACTGTGTTCTAGTAAAAAGCCTGCTCAGATTGGCCAGAGTCAGAGAGGCGGTCTGTTATAACCTCTGAACCTGTGCTTGTTGTGATTGGCTCACCGTGGTACATACAGTTGCAGCACAGGAACGTTCTGTGTAGCCAAAGC